>MU226387.1:489489-507152 GCA_018584345.1 Thuja plicata
ATAAATCTCAGCCAAATGCCTTAAAATCTCATCTCAATGCAAAACAAATGGATCAAATCAAATGGACATTTATCAAAACAAATGGACAAAAATAAAATCAAATTAAAAGATCAAATAATCATGAAATTAAATAATTAAATTCAAGCCTAAAGGGATTAATCAAATTATGCAATTGATTTTTCAATTGTATAGTTCAAATCAAAAGGATCAAATCCAACCCAATCACCCTTCCATGGATAAATTAATTAAATGATTGAGTTATTTAATTCCTAATATCTTTGAGACAACCAACCAATTTCCCTCCATTTGAGAACACCTCAAAGCTTTTGACTTAACCAAACTTTGGTCATGATCAACTCACTCTACCCCCTACCCTTGGGAAAATACTATAAATACAAGCCATTTCCTTTGTGTTTGGGATTCAAGAATTTCAAGAGAAAAAGCATCCTTATTATAGGCATATGGAGATCATTTGAGAGCATTTGAGAGCATTTGAGAGTATTTCAGCATTTGCATAACATTTAGTATATCGTGTTTAGGAGCATTTGTTGTTTTCTAACATATCTTGGAGAATTTTAAGCATTCTAAGCTATATTTGAGCATTTTTTTATCATTCATTTCTCATTCTAGGATTGTCCTTGAGAGAGATTAAGCCTAAGAGCTCTCTTAACAAAGCTTGGATAGAGAACCATGAGATGATATAGATTTTTAGCTTCAATTCTTAGATTAATTTGTATTGTCTTTCCATAGAATTGTTTTTCTTAATCTTAATTTCATGAAGGTGTAATCTTACACACAGAGTATAAAACATGTAAATGGTAACATATTTTATAATATTTAATGAGAACCACAAATATAACATATAAGACTAGTGCCCTATCTAGTGGGTATGGAGTCACTCTAAATGAAAAGACTCTTAACAACAACATGCATCAATGTAAAACTTGCAATTGATCATTGAACTTGCCTATACCTTACAAACTCAATTCATACTTCACAGAAGTAGATGTAATTATCCAATTCACTTCAGTTATTTACTCACTAAAATTGCTTTAAGGATGTTTAATTCTCTCTGAAAGAAACCCTAAATCAATTACACCCTCTTCCTTACAGAGTGATGGACTAAAAGGGTATGTGTAGGATCATAGTATGCCAAACCAGGCCCTTAAGTGGCAATGGAAATTTAGAAAATCGGGTTTAGGAAAGTTGACGTAAAACTTTGAACAAGTTATCAATCTTATATAAAAAATGTGTAAGCAAAAAATTTGTAGAAAATTGAATTTAGTTTCTTTGCTACAAGCCATTTTAAAAAAAAAAATCTATATGGTGAAATTTCAAATTTATATACAGTAGTATGAAAATTTTAGGAAAAAGATAAGAAGTAGGTGTATGTCTGACCACCTTAACCACAATAAAATGAAAATATTTTTTTACAAGATTATATAAATAATTAGTAGTCTCATTTCCGAATGTGATGCATATTTTTTTGTAATTTTTTTCTATGTAAATAATTAATTATGAATTTTCTACTACAACTTTTCCAGAATATAAAAAATTTCGTGTTTGACCACCTTAACTTAGTCTAAACTTCATCAAATTGAATTTTTTTTTTTTATTATAGTAGGAAAAGCATAGAATGTGACTCATGTTTAGGATTTCAAAAATGTTATACTGTTTGAAAGCTATAGCTATTTTTCAATCAGTCTATCAATCAGGACTAAAAAGATAAGAAGTAGGTGTATGTCTGACCACCTTAAACACAATCAAATGATAATATTTTTTTACTAGATTCTAGATATAAGTATTACACTCATGTACGAATGTGATGCATATGTTTTTGTAATTTATTTCCAAGTAAATAATTAATTATGATTTTTCTTCTACAACTTTTCCAGAATATAAAAACTCCCGTGTCTGACGACCATAACTTTGTCTAAAATTAATCAAATTGAATTAATTTTTTTTATCATTGTAGGTGAAGCATGGAATGTGACACATGTTTCAAATTTAAAAAATGTTATACCCTTTGAAAGTTATAGATAGTTTTCAATCAGTCTACCAATCAGGACTTCTTTTTCACATAGCCACTTTTTGGCATACCATGATCCTGTACATACCCAAAATTCCCTTAACACTTAACCTAAATAAACATAAGAAAATGAAACAAAGACATTTCAATTCAATTAGAATTCACAAATTAGAGGAGGTTACAGACATATCTCATTACTAAAACATCTAATACATAAAGAGACAAAGCCAAAAGGGCCACTGATAGTCTTAATTCAATATGCAGAGCTTACAAGCCTTCTTGTGGCATATAATTCCCATCACTAAAAATAAACTCAAAAACCCTAGAAATAATAAAATGATCCCACAAGCTTGTACTGCCTTAGGCCAAAAGAAAACCGTAAAACACAACCACCAAAACTCGGGATACAAGCCCATATTAATGCAAAAATAGACAGGGAAGTGACAAAGGTTAGAATATTGTAGAATCTAATCAAAACCTAAGTCTCCACTAAGAAATATTTATGAAGCCCAAAATACCAACCAATTTTTCACTCAGGCACCCTACGGCCTCATTAAATCAATCCAAAAGATCAGATCAAACCATTTAATTCCTCTGCATTCTCGAAAATAGTGCCATGGCTAAAAACCCTGAGAAACAATTCAAATTTTCAAATATCTGATTGTAATGGCTATAAGTGGCACAAAATAGAGCATCAACGGTCCACATTTTAACCTTTATCAATTTGAAAACACAACCGTCGATCCATTTAAAGTTACCTGTAAGCTTAGGATCTGATCTTCTACATGGCAGGAAGGTGCAATGACTTATACATTATCTTTCGAGCATCTCCACCATAAGGAAAAATGCCCACCGTCAGATCCTTAGAAACATATCTGTTATTTAACAACTTTACTTTGGGCGGTGACCAAATCAAAGCTCTCCATGTGGCAAGTTGTCACAATTCCCTTAACATAATAAACATGCAGCTTTTAGATCTAGGTAATGTGTCAACCACATGATGAAAAACAAGTTTATCTGACATTAAAATCACCCCATCTCAAGTTCAGCTCCATAAGATGCCACTTGTCAGTTTGTCAGTTTGCCTTGAAGACTATCTGTTGAGAACTTTGAACACAAGGCAAAATTCACAGCGTAGGATTAGATCAAACCTGATTGTCTTTTACCTTCTACAACACCTAGATCCATGAGCTGACTAGGACATGTAGAAAACATGTGTAATGCCTTAACCTTTAATCTTCAGACACCTTTCCCTTTAGGCACAACTTCGTCCGTCTAATCTTTACAAAAGTTTCTAAATTTTAAATCCTTTGAAAACCCAGGACCCAATGATGCAAGCATATAAACATGTCAAACACCCACATTTCCTTGAGAATATACATAGATCATCTTCCCCCTCAAAGAAAAATGCTAGCCACAGGATCAAAAGAACTTTCCTGCACACTAACTCCTCATAAATCTTAGAATTGGCCCACTACTGTCCATGTGTCCGTCATGTATGATGTCTTAAATGTTAAATTGCTCACAACTTTTAATTTAAGCCTTGGAACGACCATAGGATATTCTGATACATAATCACTCATTAATTCACCACTGACGAGCCCAAGATCTAACAACATACAGTTGTCAAATAGGTGCAATGACTTGAAGAGTATCATGCAAACAAATCTTCCATGAGGCAAAGTGCTAGCCCTTGGATGAAAAAAAACTAGCATAAAAGATTAAAAAGGTATGTTGGCACTTAGGACTTAGGGAAATAACATAAAATTAATTGACCACCCGATAAGACTTTAGGAAATATTAAAAAGGATGGCCCCACCCAACGATGACATTAAGGCCACATGGAACTTAAGTGTTTTAAGTGACTCAGTAAAGTAAATTCATTTTATAATGTAAGCCAGAGACCTAGGGTTTATACCACCAAGGGATAGAAATTTTTGAAATAAGGGCTAAGGACATAACAAGATTTAGCAGAATTTTCACCACTTAGGCCAAGAAATCAAACAATATTTTAATAATGCTAACATTGTCTCTGAATGAGGAAGTCTAAACATAAGTTTAGTACTAGAAAACTAGCACTCTGGGACATAGACCAACACCTCACCACAAAAACCCTAAAACCTAAAAAATAGGAACATATACAAATATTCACATGACTGTGCATGATTAGATATTTCATGAGAAAATTGGCTTCAGAAACTACCCATGCATAGCTAGGTCCTGCATTTCACTAGTAGGACTTTGCAAGAAATAGGAATCCTTTCCATGTAGATCATGTACAATAAATGGTCTTATTGGTGCTCAAATCAATAGATTGGATTTCCCATGGACTTGCCAATCCAATGCTGGGAAACCCAAGTGATTTGGCCAACTAACAAGTCACAACCAAGGTAAGGTTGGAACTTCTGCAATTCTAGCTCTGCAAAACCAAGGCTGGTAGGCCTATACCTTGATTTATCCTTCAAGTTACAAGGATTTTTATAGTAGATAAGTAATGATTCAACCTTCTCTCTCAATTATGGCAAGGCACTTTAAAGAAATCTAACTGAAAGCAATATATCATGAACTGTAAACTAAAATACTTTAAGTAATTGAAAAAATGTTTAGTAAATGTGTATGTAAATTAAAATGAACAAATAGATAAGATATCACAAAACTATAAAAAATGAACTGAATAACTATAATCCAAATAATTATTAGACACGTGCCTTAATCTACCATGGGCAATAGAGTCAAGGTCATTCCAATCTTATGTTCAACCTCAGAGACATTTTTACAAGAAAAATTATCACTTCAAAGGTGTTATGGAATGTACATGCAACCTAAAACAAATTCAGAGATATTTCAAAAGGGTAATACTTCTCAAATGATAGACCAATTGACTAAGGCCTCAATAAACAAAATTTAACCATGAAAAATGAGAAAACCAATTGAAAATATAGAATACAAATCAAATCAGGAAGCATGCACATCAAACTATCACTTTGAAGAAGTTCTATTGGTTTATCCGAGGGACTAATTGTAAAATGATAATGAAACTATTGCATATATGAAGAAAAAAGACTTATTTTTATTGATTTTAAAGAAATAGTACATCCAGGTCCATGTTATAGTTGTTGATCCTAAACTATCCAATATGTGAAATTATATTATTGTATTGTCTTCTCTTTACATTTTACATTATGTATATATATGTGTTTGAGTGGCTTTCACACCTCTTTAGGGTGAAAAGATACAACTCATTACAAATTATTTTAGAAAAACAAGAAACTAACTAAAAAATAACTACCTAACTTTCGGATTTGGCTTTGGTCAAAAATCCAAAACACCTCATGAAATGCTAATATTTTTTCTAGAGATAGGAAATGTGATTTCCCAAACTGGGTCATTTTTAGATTTTTAACATTCAACAATATCTATCCTCTGTCAACATAATCTTTGTAGTTGGTCTAAATTCTAGCATTTTCTGAAGGCTTTGATTAGTTAGTTCTATTTATTTGTGTCATAAATCTTCCTCCCTTTGATCTTTTTTTAGTATGGAGAAACATGCTTCTTGATAATGGATTGGTAATTCTAAATTATAAAAATTTAGGGTACCACCAGTGGCTCTTTCTGGGGATGTATGCTCCCTGTGAGCATAGTGAGCTTCCAACTATCTCTGGAGAAGCAGACCAAGTATCAACACTTAATCTGATGCAAAGTGATTTGGTTCTCATCTTTAAGATTTATCTTTATACCAATAGGCTCATGAATAAATTTCATAGGACCATTCAATTGGGTGGCCCTAGGCCCCCCAAAAAGTGAACAATGCTTCTTTCCTCTATCGAACACATAATTTTGATCATGTAATACTTTGGATTTCCCAAATACGATGCCACCACTCTCATGGACAACTTTCATTTCTTTATTAACATGCTTTGACTTTTGTTTACCTTTAGAAAAGTCAGCAGGTGCACTGTAGTCCTTGATAAATAGAAGATCCCCATGCATTTGATCAACCCTACAAGTAACTAGATTAAGATCTTCTGCTTGGATGCCTTTAGATACACAATCTTCCCTATACTAAAGATGTTTCTTTTCATAAAAATTATTTGGAGATAACTCACATTCAGGAACTTCCTTCTTATCAAGATTTTGATTAGATAGGATACTCAAATAATTTTTAGAACTAATCTTCAACACATTCTCCTCATTATGTTTGTTTGATTCCATCTCATCTTCACATGTTTGATATAACTTCTGCACATAGGATGAAATAATGCATGTCTCACTTTCTGAATACACTTCCCCATACATATTTTGAGTTTCATCATCTTTAAAATGATCACTAGGCTCACTGTCTTTATCGTGATGTTGATGGACTTGATTGCATATAAAATATTCTTCAAATAATGGATTCAAGGATATAGAGAGATCGGAAATATCTCCATGAGAGATTTCATCTGAAACTTCTTCGTTTTCATATGTTGTATGTTGTTCTATTTCATCTCTATTATTTGATTCTTGAAATTTATCATCTTCTTCATCTAGTACCCCCTTAGTATGTACTGATCCATCAACTTGCTTATAATGGTGCATTGAGAAAAAAACTTGACCACTCTTCTCAACATGTTTTTGATATTCCATGTCTAGTAAATATGATATTTCTTCTCTACTAAGAAGATCTTCTTCCTCATCATCATGGTCATTGATACCTATTTCCATGCAAATCTCACTATGTATAGATTCTACTTCAATCTGATCCAAATTTTCTTCCTATATGTCATCATTATTTTCTTCCCTCAATATTTCACATATTTTCTCAATAAAAGATAGTAGTTGAGAATCATGGTAGATTCCCAACTCACAAAGTTTATCCATTAAGTCTCTTCCCAGAGCCCTAATATCTAAAGGTATTTCTCGATAGATCTTTACCATTCTCATGAACAAATGTAGTGCAGGTTCACCTTTATATCTTTCTAAACTAAAGAATGTATCGAAAGGGGACATGTAAGATTCTTCCTCCAAAATATAATTTGGCTCTCTTTCCTATTTATAGCACATGTCTTTTTCATAACACATATTTTCTTCTTCACCACTAGCATCATGAAACATATTAAGAAACCACTGCTCAAACTGTCTCCATGATGAGATGGATTGTGTGGGTAATGATTCATATACTTGTCTGGCATTATCTTTTAACATGTTGAAAAATATCCTCATCACCCGATCCTCTATAGAAACCTCATAATCTTCTATGAATGTATAAAATGCATCCAAGTGTTGTAGTGTTGATTCATCCCATTCTCCATGGAACTTTGGTAGAAGTTGTGAAATTTTAGGGGATAACTTATTTGGGATGCATTGAAATATCCTAAGATCCAATGGCCTGATACCATCTGGAATAAAAGGCTTTGTTTGAAATGATGGATACATTTGAAAAAACAATCCACCATCTCCTTCTGAGCCTTCTCCCTCAGTAGAGTTACTAACTAAAATTCTTTGTTCAATAGAGTCGCCACATTCTTATCAGAAGGAAAATACTTACTGTCTTCTGAGTTCTTTTCTCCCACTAGAGTCTTAAATATATCACCACAGCTTCTAGGTAAAATATAAAAATGTTGTTTTGAACAAGTCCCCAGTAGAGTCACCAATCTATTGGTGCTCAAATCAATAGATTGGATTTCCTATGGACTTGAAAATCCAAAGCTAGGAAACCCAAGTGATTTGGCCAACTAACAAGTCACAACCAAGGCAAGGTTGGAACTTCTGCAATTATGGCTCTGCAAAATCAAGGCTGGTAGGCCTATACCTTGACATATCCTTCAAGTTACAGGGATTTTTATAGCAGATACGTAACACTTCAACCTTCTCTCTCAAGTATGGCAAGGCACTTTAAAGAAATCTAACTGAAAGCAATATATCATGATCTATAAATTTAAATACTTTAAGTAATTGAAAGAATTTTTAGTAAATGTGTATGTAAATTAAAATGAACAGATAGATAAGATATCACAAAACTATAAAAAATGAACTAAATAACTATAATCCAAATAATGATTAGACTAGTGCCTTATTCTACCATGGGCAATAGAATCAAGGTCATTCCAATCTTATGTTCAACCTCAGAGATAGTTTTACAAGAAAACTTATCACTTCAAAGGTGTTATGGAATGTACATGCAACCTAAAACAAATTCAGATATATTTCAAAAGGGTAATACTTCTCAGATGACAGACCAATTGACTAAGGCCTCAATCAACATAATTTAACCATGAAAAATGAGAAAACCAATTGAAAATATAAAATATGAATCAAATCAGTAAGCATGTACATCAAACTATCACTTTGAAGAAGTTCTATTGGTTTATCTGAGGGACTAATTGTAAAATGATAATGAAACTATTACATATATGAAGAAAAAAGACTTATCTTTATTGATTTTGAAGAAATAGTACATCCAGGTCCATGTTATAGTTGTTCATCCAAAACTATCCAATATGTGAAATTATATTATTGTATTGTCTTCTCTTTACATTTTACATTATGTATATACATGTGTTTGAGTGGCTTTCACACCTCTTTAGGGTGAAAAGACACAACTCATTACAAATTATTTTGGGAAAAAAATAAACTAACTAAAAAATAACTACCTAACTTTCAGATTTGGCTTTGGTCAAAAATCCAAAACACCTCGTGAAAAGCTAATATGTCTTCTGGAGATAGGAAATTTGATTTTCCGAACTAGGTCATTTTTAGATGTTTAAAATTTGACCATCTTTATCCTCTAGAAAAATAATCGTTGTAGCAGGTCCAAATTCCAGCATTTTCTAAAGGCTTCCATTACTTAGTTATATTTATTTGTGTCATAAAGCTTCCTTCCTTTGATCTTTTTTAGTATGTAGAAACATGCTTCTTGATAATGGATTGGGAATTCTAAATTATCAAAATTTAAGGCACCACCAGGTCCTATCCATAAGGAATCAAATTTGCCATGCTTTCATTTATCTTCTAAGTGTGCATTCCACTGGAGCACCATGTCAGTCACATGAAATTTTCTTTCTAGTTCTTTCTTTTCAAATAAATACTTGGAATATTGCTCGATCTTTTGATTTTGTATTTGTGCTTAATTTTTGAACTCGCATCCAAGTCTACCAACTACAACATCCTATTCTACATTGGATCTGTCATTTCTATGTCCTCATATTGGATCAATTTGTAAATAGGAAACACATTATTCAATGGTAATAAAGCCTATTTCCCATAAACTAATTCAAAAGGGGAAACACCTAAAGATTTTTTCATTGTTATCCTGTTAGCCCACAAGGATAACTTAAGATTTAAATTCCAAGATCTTTTATTCTTTTCTAATGTTATTTTGATAATCTTTAGAATGTTGTTGTTACTGGATTCTTCCTGTCCATTTGCCTGTGGATGATATGGTGAATATTATGAGATCACAATACCATACTGATCACAAAATTCCTTGAATTCCTCAGACCTAAAGCACATGATATTATCCATAACTAGCTTTCTTGGCACACCAAATCTGGTCAAAATGTTATCTATCATAAAATCATTGACAACCTTACTAGTTTCCCTCTTGGTCAATATTGTATCAACCCATTTTGTAAATAAGTGTGTGGAAACAAGGATCCACCTATGACCCCCATAAGGCTTCTCTAAAAATTAAACAATAAAATCAATAACCCATTGGGCAAAAGGGACTTGAACTGAAGTTGGATTTGAAGGAAAATCCCCTAAATACACAGGCTTTGTTGAAAACCTTTGACAAGCCTCACACTTCTGCACAAACTAATGAGTATCCTTAAACAAAGAAGGTGAATAATAACCAACTCTATGTATCTTATGTGTAGTTGTCTTTGCTGAAGAGTGGCCTCCATAGACACTAGTATATTTTTCTTTTAACACCTTCTCAGACTGAGCTTTATCTACACAAAAAAAGAGAACACCATCTCTATTTTTCCAATATGAATATCCTTGAATTAACACATATTTCTGAGCTTTTAGTCTGAGAGCCCTTCTTTGATTTTATGTCATGTCCTCAAGACACTTAATATTCTTTAAAAAATAAACAATATTATCATACCACAACTACATCTCAATGGTAGTTGGCATTTCATTTTTTTGCACATTGTTCACTTGGGTAAGCTCCATATTTGTCTCAGTCATGAGCTTTGTCAATCCCAAGCATCTAACCAATTTGGTAGTTTGGATCTCTAGATCAAACTCTTGTATTCTATTGATCCACCTATACCTCTAGCCAATAACCTCATTTTGTGATAATATATCTTTAACATTAGCATGAGGTACATATGCAACCACATTGACACATACAAAATAAGGCCTAAAATATTTGAATGCCTTATCTAATGTATAAGATTTATTTTCCATGATTTCATAGTTCAATTCTGCTACCCAGAAGGACCTGCTAAAAAATATAATTGGATGTTCAAATCCCTTTTTGTCCTTCTGTAGTAATATCACAACAATGGTATGGAATGATGCAAATGAGAAAATGGCACATCATAATCATGAGACCTTAAAATTGTTGCTTTCTAAATAGCCATCTTAATCTTTTCAAAATCATACTGAGCATCTTGATTCCAATCATACTTAACACCTTTATTTAGTAGTTTGGAAATATGTTTTACAATTTCTCCAAACTTTATAATGAACCTTCATACAAAATTTATCTTTCCTAATAAATATTGTACCCCTTTGATATTCTTGGGAGGATTCCACATATTAATAGTGTCAATAATATCTGGATCTATTATTATGCCCTCTTTGGACACTATATGCAATAATAACTTTCCCTCTGAAACAAAAAAATGACACTTATTTGGATTACGAGACCCTCAAAACTCCAAATCCTTACCAAAAATCTTCTCTAGATGCCTGCAATGATCTGTAACACTCTTGAATATGCAGTGAGATCATCATGATAGATAACCATAATTATGTTTATGAATTCCTTGAAAGAAAAATTCATTTCTCTCTGAAAAGTGGCCCCTGACTTGATGAGACCAAATGACATTCTTACATAAACATAAGTTCCCCAAGGGGTAGTAAAGGTTTTCTTGAAGTGTTCTGACTTATTGACCAAAACTTTATTGTACCCATAGAATCTGTCCATCATGGATAAAAGGTCACACCATGTAACTCTTTGTAGCATTGCCTCCATATTAGGAAAAGAATAATTATCTTTGAGTGATGCTACATTAAGTTTTTTGAAATCAACACAAAGCCTGATATCTCTATTTTTTTTCACTGGCACAAGATTTGACACCCATGATGAATGAATGATTGGATTTATAATTTGAGCTTCCTTGAGTTTCATCAATTCCTCCCGCATCTTGGATTCTAGTAAAGGATTGATGGGTCTCTACTTATGTCTAAAAGGTTTCACATTAGGCTTTAGAGGAATTTCATGTTCGAACAAATCCTTCCTATATGCCTGAAGATCTTCAAATGACCAAGAAAAAACATGATTGTACTTCTTTAATAAGCTCCTCAAATTTTCTCTGATGTGAGGGGCTAAGTTCTTTCCTATGCATACCATTTAAGGGACTACCTATGACCCTAAATTTACCTCTTCAACATTTTCCATCTTTACATCAGATTTCTTAAGCAAGTAACCATCATTATCACTCAAGATGCCCTCAAGTTGAGCCAAACCCTTAGGTATGACATTTTTTGGCAACTGAACAACCTCAGTCCCAAAAATAGTTTATTTGTCATTTATGGTTTCAACTAAAGTATTACAGAACTAACTGTATCATCCCCATAATCATCCATACATTTAATGAGCCTAAGAATATCTTTATCATCCTCAAAATCTTTCCAATTGTATACATTATGTGAAATTATAGGTCTGATATTGGTTTCAATAGTAGGAATCCCAGGCAAAGTTATATCATTATTCTTTATGGCTATATTTGCTAAGAAATCAGTCATAATGTTCTTAGATATTTCTATCCACTCTATTTGGAAAGCATTAAAAACTCAATTTTATCCCATACTGCATGTTTGTATAATTTCAGTCTATCATTTTTTAGCAGCATATAGGGATCTAATTTGGGAGCTAGCCAACTCAAAGTCCTCAATTACTCTTAACAACTTATGTCATGCTTTATGGAAATCTCTAAGGCTAATAACAATGCCTCATATTCTGCAGTGTTATTTGTGCATTGAAAAGCTAAGAGGAAATAATATTTAAATGTAGTACCTAATGGAGATATAAAAATAATACCAGATATAGATCCTTCCTTGGATCATGCACCATAAAAGTACATCTTCCATATCTCATTTTGATGTGATTGTGACTCCTTCACAATTGGGTCTTGATTTTCAAATTTGGAGCCCCCTTTCTCAATCCTAAAACTTTCCATGTCAATATATATGAAACAATTGAGTACCTTGGGATCCCTCCTTTCAATTATTACTAGAGAACATGGCCACCTATACAATTTGACATCACTCCCATTGATATGGATCTTAGTATATGACAAATCTAATTGCAAATGTCCTCCAACAACTATTTCCCACTGTCTAGATAGTAACATACCATAATGTGGTGGTGTATCAACCACAACCACATCCACATTGAAGGTAGCCTCAGTAAAAATAGCAATCTTCAATTTAATGAATTTTAAGGATCTTACCACAGGTACCTCTCTATTATCCACAGAAAAACATCTTCCAAAATATGTATCTACCTTAAAGCCCAATTCCTTCATAACAGCATAAGGCATTACATTTTTTGTTGCACCATAATATATAATACAATTTCTTATTAATTGGTCATTCACCAACAACATTATGTAAAATGGATCAATATGAGAGGGCTCTTGATTAATAATGTTCTCTACATAGATTCTAGGATCCTCCTTCTCCTTATCATCTCCTTTTTTATTGACAGACTTTGTAGTAGGGACAATATCATCATTTATACCTTTGAGTAAAGAGAAAGCATCTTCTCTATGGTCCTTTACTTTCAACATCTCAACCAAAGGTACACAAAACTTCATTTGAGATAGTATATGTCTCATGTCAAAAAATTGTAAAACCTAAGACATCCCCATTGGAAGACTTACCCTTTCTCTCCTTGGATTTCTCTATTCCTTGATCCACAATGCGGGTATCCTTTCTTTTCTCTTGAATATTATCCTTGTTTTGAATTGATGGTTCAGTAGAACCTTCC
Source organism: Thuja plicata (assembly GCA_018584345.1). NCBI lineage: Eukaryota > Viridiplantae > Streptophyta > Pinopsida > Cupressales > Cupressaceae > Thuja > Thuja plicata. The sequence continues at coordinate 502,725 of MU226387.1, forward strand.
CTTATAAACAATGAACTAGGTTTTCACTGATCCTTATCTACCATTCTATTTCTTAAATTATAAACACTCCTATCTTGAGAAATTACAACAATAGTGAGAGACCTCACCTCTTCATCACTAGGTATTCTTAATTGAACATGTTCATCCTTTGCATTATCAACACTTATAGTATGATGTATAACATCATATGGTTCATCACCTTTATCCTCAACATGTATCATGAACATATTGACTTTAGGGTGTTCCTCCTCTTGATCATTTTGTTAATCCTTGTCCTCAGTAGACCCCACCAAAGCTTGGGCAACCACACACTCAAAAGGAGAATATGGCATATTTCAAGGATCCCACCAAGAAGAATTCTCTACATTATGTAAATTATTTCTCTTTAAAGGATTAGGAGTACCTTTATTGTTTGTATTACTTGGTCCCTCTAATAGAGGTTTATCATCCTTCCAATTTATTTTATAGGGAATGTCCTACAATCTATAAGAGTGATCAGACCTTTGATTTTGTTGTCTATTATTCTGAAAGCCTCTCTCATTGTTGTCTAGTTTAGTGGTAAGGTCCTTGATTATTGTGAATAGTTTGTCAAATTTATCAGTTTTAACTTCTTCCTTGGGAAATATGTTAGATTGACCCTTAGGGTCTATCCATAACCTACCATCATCTCTCTTCCCAAGTTTACTTGATTTCATTCTATTAATTTCTATATTAACTGCCATCTTATAAGCACCCCTTAAAGTATTAAGATTATTTTGCTTACAAGATAGGTAATCTTACCATCCAGTGCATTGCAATATGTAGGAAGACACACATTTTCATCTAACCTCAACACTTGGAATAGTCTATGCATGGCCTTCTGGAATCTACTATTGAATTCAATTAAAGTTTCACTTTGAAAATTATTGATATTATTGAATTCATTCAACATATAAAAATTTAACTTATCACCATAATGTACTTTAAAACATTGTTTAAATTCATCCCATGAACAAATACTTTCAGTAGCCAGGCCATGGTACCAATCTCTGGAATATTCAATTAAGGATTGTACAAATAGCTTCATAACAATATGCTCATGCTTTATTTCATAATCATTCATCTTTTCAGAGAAATCCTTTAGGTTCTCTTTACCTATTATTACATTATTTCTGCTAAATTTAGGGATTTTATCCCTTATTTCATTTGGAAAGACATTTGGCTGGCTTGGAATACCATCAAAATACAATTGTTTATATGTCCCCAAATGCATGGGTCTTCTTTGAAAACCACTCCCAAGATTCAGGTGACATGTACCAAGACCCTTTCCTTGATTTGTAGTAACCTAAAATGAACTAGATCCCATGGCTTTAGTATTAAAATTTGTTTTTTGCACCATAGGACCTAATCCACTACAACCTTGATTATTAGTAGTAATATTAACTACCTTTAGATTCATATTAGACTAAATGAAGGCAATCTTCTTCTTCATTTCTGCAGTAGCAACATCTAATTTATCCTTTTCCAATTGTTTGGCAATATCATCTTTTACTTTTTGGGCTCTTTCTATCTCTATGTCAAGTAAAGACATACCCTGGGATGCCTTCACTACATCTTTGCACTGATTAATTTGTATACCAATAACTTTCTGTATGCCTTTCTCTAATGTAAGGTTACATGTACCAACTAGAAGAGGTTCTTGTAAAGAAGCATGAGATCTTGAAGGCCTTTCATTTTCCCAATCAAAAATTTCTCTGATCATAGGCTCTTGCTCCAATTGAATTTCCTTTAAAAATCTTTCCTTCTCCATACACTCCTTGGCATCCATATCACCAAAAATCTCCTTATTTAAACCCTTATAACTCTGATCAAAACCTTGATTCATCAAATTGAATTGAGTCATCCTTCTTTGCAAGTCCTCATTATCAACCACAACTACCATGAATTTTTCCTCCTCCTTTTCCAATCTTTCCCTTAATATCATTTGTTCTTGTATTTGTCTTCTCAAGGTATCATTATTTCCAAGAATTATATCAAGATTAGGTAAAGTAATATGAGAATTTGGAGATTCCTCAAGATTTATAAGATTTATTTCCCTTTGATTTCTTCCTTGTTCATAAGGATCATCTTGTAGAAAAGGGTTATTCCTTGTACTTTGGGAGGAAGTTTCTAAATTTGAAAAAAAATTAGGTCTGAAATCTCTATTATTCTTCTTTTCATTTTCTCTTCTATACTGAACCTGAGTTTCAACCTTTTGTTGAGATATGTCTTCTTGAACAGGAGTATCAAAAAAAGTTGTCAAAGAAGACCAAAGAATTTGATTTAGTACTTATAGGAGAAGGATCTCTTCCCTCTGGGATAGCACCCAAGGGTTGACATACACTTGAAGCCTTAGGCTTCCATGAACTTCCACTAGTGGACTCTGCATTTTTGGACCAATTTATTTTAGTAGGATTTGAGAGCCCACCCTCTAACTCAACTTATAGATGTTCTATCATACATGCTCAAGTGTTTCTCATGTTGTTTATATCTTAAAAGATTTAAAATATAAAGTATTCTAAAAATTGAAACACAATCACCCAAATTTTGAGTTGCGACCCAAAAAAACATGGGATTTCAAAACATGAGACTTCACCACTAAATTTTTAAAATACTTAAGGAAAATTATGACACAAACTTATCTCTTAGTCCCCAGTATATGAGTAAATCTCCCCTTTGATTTGATAATCCCCTCAATAATTCTTTGTGCTAATTCCCCAGTATAGTCAAAATTTTTGTTGGTGACTCAGATGGGTCAAATCATATGAATAGTAGATTATCAGAGATGATTTGGAAAGTTTCACAAGAAATTTACATTCCCAGTAGAGTTTCCATTTCTATTAGTTCCTTTTCTTATCGATCCTTGTATACCTATGACTCAGGTATATTCCTCTATAAACTCATGCCCCAATTCAACAAGGAGAAGAAGTAACATTCAAAAATGTCCTAAAACCTTCTTCACTTTGAGTTCCACAGACTCACGTGGGCACTACCTATCTCCTGCCCTTGATATTCAATAACTTCACAAGCAAGCATGTATGGTGGATGTAGTATAAAACATGTCAATGGTAACATATTTTATTAAATTTGATGAGAACCACAAATCTAACATATCAGAACAGTGCCCTATATAGTGGGTATGGAGTCACTTTAAATGAAAAGACTCTTATAAATAACATACATCAATGTAAGGTGTTTGTGAAACATCACGATGGAGAGGGAGAGGGAGAGGGAGTGGGAGAGGGAGCGAGAGTTTCCGGATTCAAATTTGAATTTGGGTGGGAGTATTCGGGAGGAGGTAGGATCCTCTGAGCACAAAAAGCAGGATGATGGAAAGGACATCGAGATCACAAGACTCAATCCCGATGTGAGACAGTTGGCAGAGGACCCAGGAGGGGGTCCCAAACTAGGAGCCGGGCTGGGGCAACCGAGGAAATGGGTGTCCCTTTTTGGCGTCAAACCAATAGGTAAATCTTCTTTACCTCCGGTGAAGAATGTTTCAATACCTTCTCAAGGAAGCTTTGCTATTGAAATCCCAGACCAGACCATTGATTTTTCTATAGCAAGGATGAAAAATTCGTTGGTTGGTAGATTTTTAGGAGTTAGACCTAACATTGAAGTGGTTAGGGATTTTGTGTCCCATAAATGGGCTTTGTAAGGATAGGTAGAGGTGGTAGAAATGGCTAAGGGCTGTATGTCATTCTTCTTCTCTTGTGAAGAAGATAGAATGAATATTCTATGCAGTGGGCCATGGTTGATCGGGAAAAACACTCTTATTCTTCAAAAATGGAGTCTGAATCTTGTCTTCGAGGAGGACACCGTTCGACAGGTTCCTGTCTGGATAAAGCTACATGGATTGCCTCTTGAATATTGGCTGGAAGATATTTTTGTTGGGATAGAAAGTTCATTTGGGGAACTTTTGTCGATAGACAATGTGACAGCGGCGAGATGGAGGCTAACCTATGCTCGTATTTGTGTTGGGATAGTGCAGGATAAGGATATGCCAGAAAAAATAAGTCTAAAATCTAAGTTGGGCATGTGGGAGAAAACTATATAATATGAATCTATACCCTTTGCGTGCTTCCATTGCAAAAAGGTGGGTCACTGGGCAAAGAAATGCCCGGAAAAAGTAATCCAGAAAAAAACTCAGAAATGGATTCCTGTAGGGAGAAAAACTAAAGAAGTTAGCAGCAAAGCCAGGGAAGGTCAGAAAAAAGAGCAAGAGGAATAGGAAACTTGTGTGAAGTTGAAACACACAAAGCCAATGACAGGCTCAGAAACAGAGGATCCTGAGGAGTGGGGAAAAGAAGTTATGAATGAGATAGAAATTGAAACCCAAATGGAAGAAGGTGAAACAAAAGAAAATGAAATCCAAATAGAAGAAGGAGAGTATAAGGAAGAAAAATCAAA
>MU226387.1:523766-541000 GCA_018584345.1 Thuja plicata
TATATATATATATATATATGTCCATGCATGAAAGCTTTAAGTTATATATACAGATTTAAAAAATGAAGAAAAAAAGATATAATTTAGTATATAATGATAGATGCTCCATGTAACTTAAAATTCAACATTTTATCAACAACTAAATTTTTATTGTCTATTTTATTAAAAATAACATTTTAAATTATATAAATCATTTCAAAACAAAAAACATATATGTCAATTTCTAGTGATTCAGTTTAAAAGTTCAATCAACATTGACCATTTCCTTTATCAAGTGTAACACAACTTTTTAATTTTACTCTCATGGAAGAAATTATTCTATTTATTACAAAATACTCATTAAAATAAATATGCAATAGAGAGCTCTATAATGTTTGATTATATTATTTAAATGTAAGGTTGTATTAAAAATTGGAGATGAACATATTGAAACATGTTTTCCATATAGCTTCAATTGAAATGTATATTGTTGGTATAAAAACATTTTATAGATCACACGTGTATCCTATGAGTAACTAAAAATCAATTATTCCACCCAAAATACCGGTCCCAAAATCCTCTATAATGTGGCTCACATCTCTTTAAATAAAATGAGTAAGTACATAGGCTCATGATCCAATTTGCATGTGTCACATATTACATTTCACAACCTTTTTTCTATTGAAATAGAATGGTTACAAGGACCCTCTATAAGATAGTATTCCCTTTACATTATCAACACTCAAATATTGAAGCTATTAGAGAAATAAATGTATTTAAATTTTCTAATAGAGGTAGAAATTGAAAATTATTATAGAAACTATACAACCTCATAATATTGATGAAAGATGACCCAATCTTGATTATTCTCTAGTGATGAACTAAAATCAATATAAAACTGAAATATAGATAGATTTCTATATTGATTATATATATTAAAATAGATTATCTATCAAATGATCAAGAATAAAAATAACTGACCATGAATGAACTAACATTTCCTCAGTATATAGAGATCTTTGATACATTCAAAGACTTCTAGAAACTTACCATGTAAAACTTGCATTATTATTAAGAAAAAAAACAAAATAAACTAAACTAAAAAAACAAGTCTAACATAGTAGTTTGCAAATTGTTGTTTTATTAAAGCATGGGTGAGAAAATCTAAAAGCAAAAAAATGTGTAAGTGGGACGAATTACTATGTTTCCAACAATGTCCCCCATAATTTCAACCACTAATTTGTTGAACACAAAAATAATGATATTTGATCGTTAAATCTTTTCTTAATATCTTGTATAGATGACTCTGTTTCTTCATATAACTTGTGTCGGCTTCTCTGCTACCACACTTTAGTGATCTCTTTTTGGAATACATTTTTCTATCTATTACTCTTTCAAGGATATATTTTGTCTCTCCTTCTATAGAAAGAGCTAACTTCCTCGTACAATGTAACACCATTATCTTAGAATTTTTGTAAGATCTATGATCTCCCTCATACATATCAACCTTTTATCTAATATACGTTTTTCCTATTACTTTAATTTTTTATTAACATCTCTTTTTGTATTCTTGTGACCATTGTTAAAAATTAAGGGCTTTACCTTGAGGTGGTTTTTAACTTTGCAAATTATGGTAGATATTTCTCTTTGTTTCTCTGTAGGGGGGTAATAACACAATAGTGGGTTACACTTTTCGGGAGGAAGGAATTCACCCCAAAAAGTGTGGTCCACTAAAAAATTCATCCTACTTTCGATCAGAACGATGAAACACTTTCGATCGGAAGTGAGTTACTTCCGATCGAAAGTACCTACTTACTTTTGATCGAAAGTAAGCAAGTACTTTTGATCGAAAGTACTTACTTACTTTTGATGGAAAGTAAGTAGGTTTTTTTTTGGCGGAATAAAAATCCCGCCAAAATAGTCATTTTCACTGTTTCGACTAGGTTGAAAGCAACAGACATAGTGGGCTTCCCTTTTTTTGAACGCCTTTATTCAGGTTTTTCACATTTTTAATTTGCATATTTTATTGTTTTATAATATATATTGTTTGTATATATGCATTATAATGTTTTTATATATATATATATGTGTGTGTGTGTGTGTGTGTGTGTCTGTGTGTGTGTGTGTGTGTGTGTGTGTGTGTGTGTGTGTGTGTGTGTGTGTGTGTATATGCATATATTGTTAANGTATATATGCATTATAATGTTTTTATATATATATATATGTGTGTGTGTGTGTGTGTGTGTGTCTGTGTGTGTGTGTGTGTGTGTGTGTGTGTGTGTGTGTGTGTGTATGTGTGTGTGTATATGCATATATTGTTAATCTCTAAGCTCTGTTGATGATTAGTGACCAACACTTAGTCATTAACTTAGGCAATTTTAGTTGGCTATCACTGTGGCCGAGCTAAAACTATCCAAGGCTGAGCAACATTGCCGAGAAATATTCAGGTTGCCGAGTTGTATCATGCCGAGCCAAGTAGGATACTTAGTGCTGAGCGACAGAGATGTTAAGTGCCGAGCAGAACAATTTTTGTATACATGTCTGGAATGATTCAAACTTCAGGGATAAGTGTTCAGGCCGATGACTTGTATAAGTATTTGGGCCGACTTATGTATGCATTTAATATTTTTCTATGGAGTTAGTTATGCATTTAATTGTTTTATCCTATGCATGATCTATTGTATTCATTAATTGTAATAACTTGGAGGTATGGGTATTAGATCTTGATCGTTGATCTAGCTCTCACTATCAGACTTGAATAGATATATAAGATTGCTTCTAAACCTTATTTTGTAAGTGTGTGGAGAGAAGTGGTGACTACATTTTGAAGTAAAATGCACAGAGGGTTATTTTGTTAAGAAGTAGAGATCAAGTAGAGTGACAGCACAGTGAAAAATAGAGTAAAGACATATCAGATTGTGAGATCACAGAAGGTACTGGAAAGAGGAGATCTGTCATCAGCATCTGAGTGCATAATGAAGGATCATTACTTGAAACATTCTAATCATTGTATCAGGTGAAAATATCTTAACAGAGTGGTTCTAGCAGACCTTTCTAAATCTCCTAACAGAGTGCTTAATTTATTGTAAGTTGAACTCCTTTCACAGGGTAGATTGTAATGATCTTTAGCTCTTAACTTGGTAGACCTTTAATAGGGTAGATTGCATTTTGTAATCAACTTTTGTAGCCCTAATGATGTGGATAGTAGTCTTGTTGCTGCTATAGAACTTGCTTGGCTCTGTTTTGATATCTTTCTCTTAGATCTCTTATGGTATTCACAACCCTAACACTAAGGTAAGTCACTCTCAACTTTACCTTCTCTTCAAGACTCGGTCCCCATCGAAGTTCTTTTCATCTTCTTCTTGCTGAACCTACACAAATAGATTCCTTCTTCTCACTTATTCAATGTTTTCTGAACATTGCTTTCATTCTCTTCCCTAGCCGGACTATTACCAAGCTCACCTAGGGTAAGATCTCCAGACTCTTTGTTGTTGCTTCTCCTACAGAAAACAAAAGGGAAATTGTGTACAAGGGCTCCTCTCGAGTTCCATCCCAACACATGACTCTTACCATGGATTCATGAATCTTGAGGGGCCATTACTGCTTACAACACAAAATGGGTGAAGAATTAAGAACTTACAAAATAGAAGATAAAGTAACTAATCTACTTGCATGCAAAATGAACAAATAAGTTTGATATCCACTAAACACACTATTTGCAACTTCTCATTTCTAGAAACAAAGCAAAATAGTATAATAATCTGCAACTATGTGATTTCCTGTAGCTTCTCTTCTTTTTTCAGCCTCTACTCTCTAAGATCTCCAAAATGAAGGTTTGGGAAGTTATTAATAACCATCCTCTCATTGGAATGATCCTAACTGCCCACATATTTGCAAGCATCTCTTTAGGAACTATTACAACTGACCATGCTGTCCATAAAAGACAAGATTCTCTTTTCACAGGTTGTTACGACTGACTTTACTGACCAACAGTAACGTAAAACCCACCACCAGTCTAAATCAATGCTAGTGTTAATCGACAATGTTAACAAACAGTGATAACCGACGATGTTAGAAAATAGTGTTAATAGATGGTGTTAGCAAACAGTGATAACTGATGGTGTTAGCAAACAGTGTTAACCGGCAGTGTTAGCAAATAGTGTTCACCGACGGATAGTGTTAACCGATGGTGTTAGCAAATAGTGATAACCGATGGTGTTAGAAAATAGTGTTCACCAACAATCAGGAAACCAACTAAGAAACCTAGCTAGACATGGATTGACCTAGTCATATCCATCTTAGGGAAAACAAAAGACCTTCTAAGGTCCACACAAAATCTCCTGACTTGGCTAGAGTCAGTACATGCTAGGAATAAAGAGCTAAGGGTTGAGTTAGGTGTGCTCCCGCACCATACTCCCCCAAGAAAAAGAAAGTTTAATCCATCCTTGGATTGAGCATGTTTGGATCAATGCCCAACCTCTTGAAGTCTATTTTCCTGATCCACATAGCATCAACATCTTCTTTTTCATGCCATTTTACAAGGTGCTCCATATATTCTTTGTTCCTAGTCTTCTTGTAGACCCTTGAGTCTAGTATCTTTTTAGATGTCATAGATGGAGTAGGGGTTAATTTTAGATCTTTTACCTCTTGTATTACCTCTTGAAGGTTTTGATCAGCATCTTGAATTGGTCCCTTATATGCTATCAAATCTGCAATGTTGAAAACTGGTGACAACCCAATGTCTTCAGGAAGCTCCACCTTGTATGCATCGTTTCCATACTTTGCAAGTATATTACATGGACCTAGCCTCTTCATCTATAGTTTGTGAGGAACACCTTTTTTCAGCCTATGTTTTTTCAAGTGTACCATCACAAAGTCTCCAATCTAAAACTGAACATCCCTTTTTGTTGTATCCACCTTTTGCTTTACTTTTTCAGCATTTTCAATCAAATTATTTTTCACACTTTCATGTACTTCCCTCATTGAATGAGAAAATTCCTCAGCATATCCACTACCATGCATTCCTTCCTTCAATTCTCTAAGCTCAAAAATTCCTCTTAGGTGAAATCCATAAACTATTTCAAAAGGACTCTTACCAGTTGATCTGTTCACTGTATCATTGTATGCATATTTAGCTTGTCCAATGATTTGGTCCCATGCTTGACCATACTCCATTGTGAGGAATCTCAGTAAGTTACCAAGACTCCTATTGACCACCTCTATTTGGCCGTCTATCTGTGGATGATATGCAAATCCAAAAGACAAGTTAGTGCCCAACTTTTGCCATAATGTCTTCCAAAAATGGCTCATGAATTTGTTGTCCCTATCTGAAACAATACTAAGTGGAAGTCCATGTATCCTCACCACTCCAATGAAAAAAAAATATGCAATGTTACAAGAATTATGAATGGTGTTACAAGCTATAAAATGTGCCATCTTTCTAAATCTGTCTACAACAACTTAAATATTGTCATATCCCTACCTTGTTCTTGGAAAACCAACTACAAAATCCATGCTTATGCATTCCCATGGTCTGGTTGGGATTGGAAGTGGCTGATAAAGACCTGCATTTGAAGATGTGCCCTTTTCTTTTTGACACACTACACAGCTCTCAACATACTATCTAACATCTCTATTCATTCTAGGCCAAAAATAAAACCTAGTGACTAGCTCTTGAGTGTTACTAACTCCAAAATGACCACTAAGTGCTCCATTATGTTTTTATTGGATCAAATTCTCTCTCATAGACCCTTTAGGAACACAAATTTGACCTCCTTTAAATAGAAAATCATTCTGCAAAGTATATTAAGAAAACTCACCATGAAAGTTGTTTTTAAACTCCTTGCATACCTTGTAGATTTGGGCAAAATCTTCGTCTTCAGCATATAGGTCTTTGAAGCTATCAATACCTATGCTTTGTAGCTGAACTTCTTGGACTATGAGCAGCCTTCTACTCAATGCATCAGCAACCTTGTTCTGTACTCCCTTTTTATACTTGATATTGAAAGTGTAGGCTTGTAGATACTCCACCCACTTCCTGTGTTTGCTGCTAAGTTTGTCTTGAGAGTTAAGGAAGCTAAGTTCTTGGTTATCAGTATATACTATGAACTCCTTTGGTAGCAAGTAGTGCCTCCACTTCTTGAGTGCTTGGGCCAGAGCATACAACTCTAAGTCATAAGAAGATTACTTCTTCTTTGCATCATTCAACTTCTCACTATGGAAAGCTACTGGTCTTCCTTCTTGGCTTATGATAGCCCCAATGGCCAAATTACTTGCATGACATTCTACTATAAAAATATTATCAAAGCTTGGAAGAACTAGAGTAGGAAACTCTGTTATTTTCTCCTTGAGCGTTTCAAACCCTTTGTCTACTTGTGGTGTCCATTGAAACTTTGTCTTCATCCCACCTTTGATGGTGTCTAACATGGGTGCACAAATCCCACTGATATGTCTAATGAACTTTCTGTAATACTAAGCTAAACCATGGAAACTTCTCACCTTAGTGGCAGCCTTGGGAGTAGGCCAACTTAGAATGGCATCCACCTTTCCTTGGTCCATTTTGATGTTACCCTATGACAAAACAAAATTGAGATATACAAGCTCCTGCTTCATGAAGTCACAATTCTCCAAATTGATCATTATATTTTCATCATGTAATTTCTTGAAAACAATTTTCAAATGCCTAATATTCTCCTCCTTACTTCTACTGAAAACTAAAATGTCATCTAGGTAGAGAACAACAAACTTACCAATACATTCTACCAATACTTCATTCATAAGCCTCATAAAAGTTGAGGGAGCATTAGACAACCCAAATGGCATTACAAGCACATTCATACAAACCTTCTATAGTTTTTAAGGCTATCTTCCATTCATCTCCTTCATTTATCCAAATTTGGTGGTAGCCACTCTTAAGATCAATCTTGCTGAAGTATTTTGCCTCCCCTAAACAATCCATTAGGTCTTCAATTCTGGGTATTGGCAACCTATACCTGATGGTGATTCTATTTATGGCTCTAGAATTAGTACAAAGTCTCCAAGCTCCTCCATTCTTAGGTGCTAAAATAGTAGGGACTACAGATGGTCTTATGCTTTTTCTAATTAGGCCTTGGTCTAATAACTCTCTGGTTTGCTTGGCTATTTCCTCATTTTGTTGAGGGGTCATCTTATAGGCAGCTTTGTTGGGTAAGGTAGCTCCTGGTATGAGGTCAATATTGTGGCTAACAAGGATTTTTGGAGGTAGGGGAGTGGGCTGGCCATCATTCACAATATCCCTATACTCTTCAAGTATTTCTTTTACCTCATTTGGTATCTTTGATTTCTTGACAGCAGCTTCATCTTTTGGCTTCAATACTAAAGTGAATCCAACTCCTTCTCCTTCTCCTAGAGTCTTCAAAAACTCCTTCTCACCAACCATGAGCACACTTGGACTTGATCTCGCCATCTCTCCTTCTTCTATTAGTGACTGAATTTTGAAAGTCACTCCATCTTTCTTAAATGAGTATGCATTCTTGGTTCCATCATGCATGCCTTGTCTATCAAATTGCCATGACCTTCCAAGTAGAAGGTGGCATGCATCCATGGGAAGAATGTCACATAGAACTCTGTCTTTATAGTTTCCAATGGTGAACTTTACCCATGCTTTTTCTCCTACAAACACATGTTGTCCTTTGTTGAGCCATGTAACCCTGTATGGGTTTTCATGTGGAATCCTTTTCAAATTTAACTTGGTAGCTACCTCTTCACTAATGATATTATTAGTTGAGCCTGAATCAATAATGACTCTACACACCTTTCCTATGATCTTACACTTCAATCTAAAGAGTTCCCTTCTTTGGCTTTGTTCTTCTTTGCTTGGCTCTCTGATCAATGTCCTCTTTATCATGAGGTTCTCACCTTCTTCTGATTCTAATGGTACCTCAGATGGCTTTCTGCTACAACTTGATTCTTCTTGGACATAGTTAACTCTTTTTCCACCTCCTTGAGAAGTAGAACCCTTTTTAGGACACCTATAGAAAGATGCCCTAGGTGATTTCACTGGTAGCACTTCATGGTGGAAAAGTAGGATGCTCCTCTTCCTTGATTGTTGCTACTCCTTCCTCTCCAACTAGTGTTAGAACCTCTACCTCTGCTGGAACCTCCTTTACTTGAGTTTCCTTCCTGATTTTCAGTGAGCTTGTTCTTACTTTTCTACCTTGAATTTGATCCTCTTCCACCATAGCCTCCTTTTCCTCTTCCTTATCTACCTCTTCCTCTTCCTCTAAATTTTGATTCTAATTTCTTTTTTTTCTTCTCTTCCACTTTTAATGCAAGTTGGAAACACTTATGGACAGTTGTGGGAGTCCAAAAACTGATTTCCTCTTGGATATTCCATTTTAAGCCCCCAAGATACCTAGCCACCTTGATATTATCATCCTCTTGGACTCTTAACCTCAAGCACAACTTCTGGAATTCTTCAGTATACATAGCCACATCTAAATCTTTTTGCTTCAAACTCTGCCTCTTCTTGTGTAGCTGGATTTCATAATCCTTAGGTAGGTATTGCTCCTTTACCTTGTTTAACATGGCCTTCCAATTTGAAATTGGATGCTTACCCATCTTATCCCTCTCTTCTTGGAGGTATTTCCACCATGTTAATGCTGAACCTCTTAACCTTGACTTTGCAACTTTTACCTTCTGTGCTTCAGTTATGCCCTCACAGTCAAAATGATTCTCAATACCTTATATCCATTCCACAACTAGTTCACTGTCCATTTTTCCATTAAAGAATGGAATTCCTTCAAGAATTTTGCCTCCTAGGGCTCTGAGAACTTTTAGAAATGGTTCCTAATTCATTGGAGGGTCTGGTTTAGGTATCAAGTCTTCTTCATCAACTTTCTACTTCCCTCTACTGCTACTGAATTCATCTCCATCTTTGCTTTTAGTTGCATCTGAAACTTCTTGAAGTTTTACCTCCATCTCATCCATGGCTTCTTCAAGGAGTCTACTCCTTTCCCTTTGATCCTCTATCACTCTCTTCTATTCATCTACTTCCTTTGCAAGCTCTGCATTGGTGACCATATATTTTCACCTACTGATATTGTTGGCTAGAACATCTACCACAAGCCCAATCAATTTAGGCTCTAATACCAATCTGATGTGGACAACAGTCTTGTTGCTGCTATAGAACCAACTTGGCTATGTTCTGAGATCTTTCTCTTAGATCTCTTATGGTATTCACAACCCTAACACTGAGGTAATTCACTCTCAACTTTACCTTCTCTTCAAGACTCGGTCCCCATGGAAGTGCTTTTCATCTTCTTCTTGCTGAACCTACACAAATAGATTCATTCTTCTCACTTATTCAATGTTTTTTGAGCATTGCTTTCATTCTCTTCCCTAGCCAGACTATTACCAAGCTCACCTAGGGTAAGATCTCCAAACTCTTTTCTATTTCTTCTCCTACAGAAAACAAAAAGGGAACTATGTACAAGGGCTCCTCTCGAGTTCCATCCCAACACATGACTCTCACCATGGATTCAGGAATCTCGAGGGGCCATTACTGCTTACAACCCAGAATGGGTGAAGAACTAAGAACTTACAAAATAAAAGATAAAGTAACTAATCTACTTGCATGCAAAATGAACAAAGAAGTTTGATATCCACTAAACACACTATCTGCAACGTCTCATTTCTGGAAACAAAACAAAACAGTACAATAATATGCAACTCAATGATTTCCTATAGCTTCTCTTCTTTTTTTAGTCTCTACTCTCTAAGATCTCCAAAATGAAGGTTTGGGATGTTATTAATAACCATCCTCTCATTGGAACGACCCTAACTGCCCACATATTCTCAAGCATCTCTTTAGGAACTGTTACAACTGACCATGCTGTCCATAAAAGACAAGATTCACTTTTCATAGGTCGTTATGACTAACTTTACCAACCAACAGTAATGTAAAACCCACCAATAGTCTAAATCAATGATATTGTTAACTGATGGTGTTAGCAAACAGTGATAACCGATGGTGTTAGCAAACAGTGTTAACCGACGGTGTTAGAAAACAGTGATAACTGACAGTGTTAGAAAATAGTGTTGACCAATGATGTTAGCAAACAGTGTTCACTGATGGACAGTGTTAACCGACAGTGTTAGGAAAAAATGATAACCGATGGTGTTAGCAAATAGTGTTCATCAACAATCAGGAAACCAACTAAGAAACCTAGCTAGACATGGATTGACCTAGTCATATCCATCTTAGGGAAAACAAAAGACCTTCTAAGGTCCACACAAACTCTCCTGACTTGGCTAGAGTCATTACATGCTAGGAATAAAGAGCTAAGGGTTGAGTTAGGTGTGCTCCTGCACCACCTAATAGGCACACTTTATTTCTGTAGTAGTGAAGAATTTTGTGGGTGTCATCCCCACCCTAGTTTTACCTATTTGGGTTTCTGGGTTACCAAGTTCTTGTGTTATGATATATTTATTTCATTGAGTGAATCCTATTTGATGTTACATTAGATTCATATATGTATGAATGTGGATCAATTTGTTTTAAGTGTTTAAATTTAAGATCTAATTCAGCCCCCCCCCGCTCTCAGCATCTTGCTTTCCCATTATTTTATTTCCAACAATTGGTATCAGAGCTCAGTTCTCTAGAAAGTCATAATCAGCTTGAGAATATAGATCTTGAGATGGAGATCTACAAGATGGGAAAAGTCATTGAGAATCAAAAGATTGATATTCAACTAGTACTACAATAGCTTGAGACAGCAAGACAGGAATTAAAGAATTCCTTGACAACAAGGAAAGATTTGGACAAACAAATGAATGACACTCATTATCAAGAAGAGGACACCACAAATCTATTTCAGAATGGAGACTCTACTAAGAGTGATGCAGCAATAGCAGATCTACTAGAAAAGAATAGTGCACTATGTGAAGAAGTCAGAAACTTAAAAAAGGAACAAGAAGCTCAATCAATAAGAATGTGTGAAGTTGTTGAACAGAAAAAGAAAGTCAAAGATGACAAGGCTATGGAAGAAGAAGATAAAAGAATGATGACTATCAGACTTGATGAAAGAACACATAATGTACAAACAATGATAGTCAATCAAGCTGACATGGCAAATTAACTACTACTTGTGAATCGGGAGATCAGTAGGAAAGACTTGGAGATTGTAAATCTTAGGTCTGAGAATAGTCAGTTGAAAGATGAATTGAGATCTGAGAAAGAACTTAACAACAGAGTGAATAATCCCAATGCAGCTTTGAGCTACTTTGAACAACTAGTGGAAGCATCAAGAAGACCTAAATATTCTTCTGGATTAGGTCACACTGAACAACATACAACCACTAAATAAGGAGAATCATCTAAGACAGGTGAAAGAAGGTATGCAAAGCCAAGAAACAACAAACCTGTTTGCCACCAATGTGGGAAACCAGGTCATACAACAAATATTTTCCAAAGCAAGAATGGTAAGTCCAATCGTATAACTAACTATAATGGTTATTGCTTTAACTATAATAAGATTGGACATCAAGCATGTGAATGTTAGAAAAAGAAAAGAAATGCACCTTCCACACCTAGACTCAATGGTAATTGCTATAATTGTCAGAAATATGGTAATAGAGCACAAGATTACAGATCTAAAGGTAAACAACAATGGACATCAAAGGAACAAGAGAAATCACCAAGAAAAGGAAATACTTACAAGTGGGACTACAACACATAGCATAGTTTTCATTATTGTGGTGAGTATGGACATGTTGTAGAAAACTGCATAAAGACACATTTAAGAGGAAATTCTAAGAGTTGGATGAATGGAAGCCTAGTTTGTCATAGTTGTCTAAAAATTGGTCATACAAGGAAAGATTGTAAGACTAGGGTACCTTCTCCTACTGTTGAGTAGATTAGAGCATAGATGAACCAGACATGGGTTAAGAAATCTAAACCATGTAGAAATGAATCTATTGCAGCCGAGGTCACCCAATCCAATGGATCAGGCGATCACATCATCTCCAACTAAGAAAAATAGGTATGTAAGGAACTACATCTAAAATTCTTATCTTACATCAGTTCCTAACATGAAATGTACCAAATTCCATATTTGCATATGTTAAGATGCACCTAGACACATTTTGAAGTAAAAAATGCTGAGAAGAGCCAATTGCACTATAGGTGTCAAGCACCAGTCATGGACACTAAGGCCGAGTTCTTTAGTGTGTGCCGAGTTTGTTGGCCGAGTAAGTTCTGTGATTTCTGAGTGAGATGAAAGTTGTGTTAGAAAGCCAAGGACAGCTGGCTTGCACTAACTCAATGGGTAGAACATTTATTACTTATCTACCTTGACCTTTCGAGTCTATAAAGGATGAACAGTTTATTCTTCATTTTTACCTTGCGATTTTCACTATTTACGGAGTGATTGAAGTAGTTGTAGAATTGATCTTAATGAAGTTAGCATCAAATATTTTGTTAGCATGTTGTCAGCAATCCTAAGGTGAATAGTACAAAGTGCTACTTGCCAAGGTACTCTATTCTTCATTTTTTTTTAACCCTAATTTCAAAATTATGGATGCAAGCTCTTCCGCACCAGTTAAAAGTATGGAGGGAGAACAAGAGAAAATTCAGTTAGTACAGAGTGATGAATGTGCACCTCTCAATTTTTGAGCCATTCCTGAAAGTGTGATTCAGATTGATTTGACCAGAGCTCTCTCATCCATTCCACCAAAGGTACTCATGATCCATGATGTTAGATCTTGTTACATGGTTAAAATTGGTGAAGTAGGTGATAGTGAATTGAGAAAATCCTATAGCAAACTATGTGTTGATGGAGTTCTGAAGGGAGAATTTAAACATTTAGCTGACAAAGGGTTAACTCGTGCCCTAGATTTCCCACAAGGTTTCAAAGACAAATGGATTAAGGTTATTCTTAGCTGAGTTCATGATATGTGTATGCGGTTGGACAATGGACCAGTCAAGATAACTAAAAACATGATTCATCGAGTGACTGGATATCCTATTGTTAATGGGAAATAGTTAATGAGAGATAAAAGTAAAGAGGAAATTACACTAAACACTGGATCCATATGGAACAATAGAGATATGAATATATCTATGATTAAAGACTTAGAACTTGATTTTGGAGTAAGAGTAATTTCAGATAAGTTCTATCAGTCGAGTTGACTGGATAGTGTTCCTTGTACAGCTATTGACTAGGCATGGAAGATTGTTAAGAATAATCATACATATGATCTTTCCAAGCTACAAAAAACTCAACTAGCTGAGAACCTAGCATCATTCAGAAAATCTAAGAGCTCATCATGTAAGTTTGGTTCCTTACTAGTCTGTATATTTTTCTACATTCAGGATACATTTCCTACATTAGGAGATATTTTTAGGAAAAAGGATAGACCCATTACAGTTCAAATAAGTGAATGTATTGAGAAATTAGGAATTAATTTCATTAGCATTATGGGGAGCTATTTTATGGAATTTAAAAAGAGAACGAGATTAAGGACTAGGATTCCTAGATCACTAGTGGAGAAGCACTATGAAGAAATTTGTTTTCTAGTTGATACAGATAACACATATATCCAGGATGTGACACCTAGGGTAGCATGTTTAGAACCATTTCCCTATGAAATTAACATTTATGAAGCATTAGTAGCCATCATTGCACTCCTAGCCGAGGCAATTGATACTACAACAGAAATATTTGGTAATTTTGATGAAGCTAAAGTAAAAATTTCTAGAAGTTTAAAGGAGGGAACCATGGAGAGGAAAAGGAAGAAGATTGTGAAAAATCTAAAGAAAATGGTTTGTTTAGGAAGTGATGAAGAACCTGAGGATGCCCCTTTAGGCCTATCCATTAGACAAGGAGAAGATATGTCTATAGAAGAGGAAGTCAGTGCATTTGAGGAGATCACTGAGAAAGCTAAGGGTAAGAAACTGACAATTGTCATAGTAACCAAGCCGAGTAAAGCTACATCTAAGGTTACATCTCCTAAAACTAATCATATGAAGACTAGAACGTCCACTGTTACTTCTCCAGCAGTACAAACAAAAGTGTATGGAAAGAAGAAGGTTGGGGAAAGCAGTTCTGGAAAGAAAGCTAAAATTGCTCCTAAGGCTGAGTCGAGTAAACCAGTAAAGAGACCAAGGAGGAGACTACAATTGGGGATAGATAGTGATGATGAAAATACTAAGACTGATGAACCCAGCAACATACCTAGAACACAATTCAAGAAACTAGCTAATATTGATGAGGTATGTGACAATTTGAGAAATTCAGCAGGGTTAGCTACTTTCAAATTCATTAAGTATGAGAAACTGAATATTGGAGATAAGCATAAAGTTCAGGAAGCACTTTTAGATATGATGAGTACTTTTAAGTCAACTCCTATAGAGATAGGAAACCATGTGCCGAATGAATTTTATGAGTTTCTGCCAAGAAAATGGGAATTTGCACTTACTATAGAGAGACAGATTAGGGAAGGTACTTTAGCGAAAGTAATACCTAAGTTGACATCAAAACAGAGAGAAAAATTCATTGTATAATATAAGAATAGGTTTGTTCCTAAACTTAGAGGTTATGCTATTTTGAAAAATGATATTGAAAGATTAGTATAGCAGAACTTACTAGGATTTGGAAGGAAATCTTTGGAATAGTAGTTCCAAAAGACAAGACATCTATTGAAGGGACATCTGATCAAAAGGCTAAAGAAGTTGAGATTACCCCTAAGCCACAGATGACTCAAGATCAAATTAGTATTGAAAAGACTAAAGATCATTAGACTTAGAAAATTCTATTGATCTGACTGTAGATAGTCCAATTGAATTCATAATTGATGATTCCAACAATTTGAATGCCAAGTGACAGGATATGCCAAGTGATACAAATATTGAGTCACCTATTAGGGAAACTGAGACTGAAGGAGGAAAGACCACTGCATCTGAAGAGAAAATTGATGAGAAAATTAAAGTAATCAATGATTAGATAGGTGAAGAGAAAAAGAAAATAGATGCACAAGAGGTAACTTCTCAAAATCCACCTATTTTAGAGGTTGTCAAAATAGTTTTAGATAGTGGTGTAGTGATGAAGGATAATGTTGACAAGCCTAAGGAACAAGAGGCAGTGCAAGTGTTGGTTGACCTACCACACTCTGTGTCATCCACTCCCATAGGTCCTAAAACTAGAAGTATGCTGGATCCTCAGAAAATCTTGACATAATTGAAAGAGGCAATGGACATTGATACTGTCAGAGGAAAAGGTATTGATAAAATGCAGCCGAGCATCAGCTCACCAGAGTTGAAGAGAAGGAAAGTTCTGAAGAAGAAGTCTCAAATTCTTGATGTCACATTAGATGAGGTAATTGTGATTCCACAATGGGATCCCAATGAATTGTCCTTTAAACAAATAGGGACTCTTCAGGAATTACATAAGAGGAAGAAGAGACAGGAAGAAATGAAAATAGAACAGAAGTAAAAGAAGGTATTACATGACATCGAGGATATATTTGCAAAGGCTTTTGAATTAGAAGATGAAATACCTCAAGCTCCCATTATTGATCAGTTAGTTCACATTGTACAAAAGGTAACTGATGATGACATTAATAGAAATGAAAAAATTCTACAATGGTCCGAGAGGAGATTCAAGAGCAAAGTTCTGGAGAAAATCTCAGAAGAGATTGCAACGAAACAGGTTGAACTTTCTACTCTTGTAAAAATTTTGGAGAAAGTTATAGAAAATGTTTATTCTTTGTACAGGAAGCTATGTGATGTTGAATTCTTCACAAAGGATAATCTACAGCTTGTTGAGAAGCTACAGTTAGAATTGAAATCAACTGGAAATACTTTGGGTAAGGATGCTACCTCTAGCTCCTTACATTTTACTAAGTTGATCAATGCACAATGAAGAATAGCCAAGCTTATGACTGAAGATGGTCAGATTAGGGAAAAATTGATCACCATTTAGACAAGGTTGTTGCCTCACTTGGAGGTAATACAGAAGGAACTTTCAGCTGCAAAAGAGTTATCACAGAGAAATGCAAATCTCTCAACTGCAGAAAGTTTAGTGAGTCTAGCTGCTGAGCTAGAGATAAAATTGGAAGTTATGAAGGTTGCCAAGGATAGTTGGGACACTAAATTTGCATCCACCTTATAGCTTCATAAACAATTTTTGGATAAGTATAACTTAACCCCACCTGCAATTAGTGACAAAAACAAGGGGGAAGTTGGTAAGGATACAGTATGATAAATTAGTATAGAATAGGTACATTTGTATATATTTTGAGGGCATGTATTCTATGTTTTTGTATGTATAATTCTAAGTATATTCCTAGGGAGAGTACTTAGTATACTTAGGCAACATTTTGATGGAATGAAATGAAGAAATGATAAGTGTGTTTTTGCCACTAATATCAAAGGGGGAGATTGTTAATCTCTAAGTTGTGTTGATGATTAGTGACCAACACTTAGTCATTAACTTAGGTAGTTTTAGTTGGCTCTCACTGTGGCTGAGCTAAAACTATCCAAGGCTGAGCAACATTGCTCAGAAATATTCAGGTTGCCAAGTTGTATCATGCCGAGCCGAGTAGGATACTTAGTGCCAAGCAATAGAGATGTTAAGTGTCGAGCAGACCAATTTTTGTATACATGTCTGGAATGATTCAAACTTTGAGGATAAGTGTTCAGGCTGACTTGTATAAGATTTTTGGGCCAACTTATGTATGCATTTAATATTTTCCTACGGAGTTAGTTATGCAATTAATTGTTTTATCCTATGCATGATCTATTGTAATCATTAATTGTAATACCTTGGAGGTATGGGTATTAGATCTTGATCATTGATCTAGATCTCGCTATTAGACTTGAATAAATATATAAGATTGCTTCTAAACCCTATTTTGTAAGTGAGTGGAGAGAAGTGGTGACTACATTTTGAAGTGAAATGTACAAAAGGGTTATTTTGTTAAGAAGCAGAGATCAAGCAGAGTGACAACACAATGAACAACAGAGTAAAGACATATCAGATTGTGAGATCACAGAAGGTACTAGAAATAGGAGATCCGTCATCAGCATCTATGTGCATAACGAAGGATCATTACTTGAAACATTCTAATCATTGTATCAGGTGAAAATCTATTAACAGAGTGGTTCTAGCAGACCTTTCTAAATCTCCTAACAGAGTGCTTACTTTATTGTAAGTTGAAATCCTTTCACAGGGTAGATTGTAATGATCTTTAGCTCTTAACTAGGCAAACCTTTAACA
>MU226387.1:572024-591276 GCA_018584345.1 Thuja plicata
TATTGCCCATGGTAGAATAAGGCACTGGTCTAATCATTATTTGGATTATAGTTATTCAGTTCATTGTTTATAGTTTTGTGATATCTTATATATTTTTTCATTTCAAATTACATACACATTTACTAAATATTATTTCAATTGCTTAAAGTATTTCAATTTAAAGTTCATGATATATTTCTTTCAGTTAGATTTCTTTCAAGTGTCTTTCCATACTTGAGAGAGAAGGTTGAAGTGCTCCTTATCTACTATAAAAAACCTTGTAACTTGAAGGATAAGTTAAGGTATAGGCCTACCAGCCTTGGTTTTGTAGAGCCAGAATTGCAGAAGTTCCAACCTTGCCTTGGTTGTGACTTGTTAGTTGGACAAATCACTTGGGTTTTCAAGCATTGGATTGAAAAGTCCATAGGAAATCCAATTTAGCATTTTTGGGCACCAACATGTCACATATTACATTTGATAACCTTTTTTTCTATTGAAATAAAATGGTTACAAGCAACCTCTATAAGATAGTATTCCCCTTACATTATCAACACCCAAAACATTGAAGCTATTAGAGAAATAAATGAATTTGAATTTTATAATGGAGGTAGAAATTGATAATTATTATAGAAAATATACAACCTCATAATGCTTATGAAAGCTAAACCTATTGAATTCTCTATCAAGGAAAGAGGACCCATTCTTGATTATTCTCTAGCCATGAACTAAAAGCAATAAAAAAATGACATATAGATAGATTGCTCTATTCATTCAATATATTAAAATAGATTATTTATCGAATGATCAAGAATAAAAATAACTGATGATGAATAAACTACGATTTCCTCATTATATGGAGGTCTTCGATACATTCAAAGACTTCTAGAAACTTATCATGTAAAACTTGCATTATTATTAAGAAAAAAAACAAAATAAACTCAACTAAAAAAATAAGTCTAACATAATAGTTTGCAAATTATGGTTTTATTAGTCTATGGGTTAAAAAATCTAAAAGCAAAAAAAATTTACAGGTGGAAGGAATTACTAAATATTCAAAAACTATCCCTTTTAAGTTCAACCACTATTTTTTATAACACAAAAATAATAATATCTAATCTTGAAATCTTTTCTGAATATCATGTATAGATGACTCTTTTTCTTCATCTAACTTGTGTCGTCTTCTCTTCTACCACCCTTTAGTGATCTCTTTTTCGACTACATTTTGCTAGCTATTACTCTTTCAAGGATCCATTTTGTCTATCCTTCTATAGAAAAAGCTAACTTCCTCACATAATGTCACACCAGTGTCTTGGATTATTTATAAGATTTATCATCTCCTTCATACAAATCAACTTTCCCTCTAATCTATGTTTTTTGTACTACCTTAATTTTGTATTAATAAATTTTTTTATTCCTTCTTGAACATTATTATGAATGAAGGGCTTTACCTTGAGGTGGTTTTTAACTTTGAAAATCATGCTAGATCTTCCTCTTTATTTCTTTGTAGGGGCAATTTCACTATACCACACACATAATTTTCATCGTGCTTTCTTTCACAACAACGTTAGAAATCTATGTAACCGGTTCCTTTTTTAATCTTCAATCTACTCCTTTGAGAGTCAACTTCACTTTTTATTTCTACCTTCTTTTATCTTCAACTATAGATGGATCTAACAATTTCTTTAGTGCTTTGATCGGTTCTTCAACTTCTCATGATCTCTTGCTTCTATATATCCTAATACCAAAAGAAATAAATAGAAGTAAATCACTTGATTGATTCAAGTGATTACAAGTGTTTTTCTATCAAATGATCAAAGGTCAAATAAAACAACGATGAATGAATTACAATTACTTTATTATATAGAGATATTAGATACATCTAAAGACTTCTAAAAACTTATCATGCAAATCTTGCATTACTAGAAAATTTTAAAAAGTAAAAGTGTAACATACTAATTTGTAAACTATTATTTTATTAAAATTAAAATCTAAAAAAAAAAGAAAAAAAGAAAAAGAAACAAAACTGTAAAAGTGAAAGAAATTATTGAATATTTCAAAATGAAATATATGCTTTCTTTAAGGACTAATTTTTTTTTTTAAGCTATAATATTTTATAAATAAAAACTAATTCAAAAAAAGCTCAACCGAGAAAGAATCAGGAAGAAAACTCGAAATTGTCACTTTAATACATAATCCTTTAAGGACTATTACTTTATTGATATAAGAATTATCTTACATCTAAACCTACCTTGATTTCCTTATTCAAATCCATTTTTATCACTTCATCCATGTTTTTATTTAGTAAAGCTGAATCAGGATCCCCACTTGCACCTCTAAAACAAAAAAAAACAAGTAAGGTATTATATTGAATTCACTCTTCTATAGATCAAAATTTTTTATATTTCCATTATTGTGCAAAATATTAGGCATTAAATCTGCCTTCCCTAGTGCCTGAAGTCCCTCATTATTGTGCAAAATATTAGGCATTAAAGCTGCCTCCCCTAGTGCCTGAAGTCCCTCAGCGATATGTACCTTCTGGTGGTCTATTTTTTTGTTTTTCTTAATCTCGCTCCTTATAAAATTCAAAATTTTTAGCTTGATAACTAACTTGTAATAGGTCCGAATTCTTCCCATGCTAGAATCTAATAAACAAATTCACATAGAAACTAAACCCAAGACACATAGTAGAGAATTTTTTTCATTGAATAAAGTTTTGGCAGCCAAGCTGCCCTACATAGAGGGATTTACATATTCCATTTTCATGACTGTTCTACTGAATCATGATTGTGATTACCACTATCGTCAAAATTATCTCTTATGTATGTCGCTTTTCAACAAAATATACCCAACCAAGTGCCTACTAAATCACATCATCTTCAAAAATTTCTTAGCACAAACTAACAGATAGAAGTAGATGATTAAATTCTTAAAAAAAAAATGCCAGGGGCAGATAGATAAGAAGAAGAGCATAAGCAGCCAGTTCAGAGATTGTTATTCAAAACAATTAAAACCACACATTACCTATAAGGATTTCATTCAGGAGTAAAAGGCATATATGAGAGCCTGGTAGTAAAGTAGCAGAAAAACAAATGGACTCTCAAAGAGCTTGAAAAGAAAGATGAAACGTGATATTGGTTCGGCTCGACCCAATCAATTGAAAATGAGCATTGTAAGATGGGTTGAACCGAAGCAATACCACATTCTACCTTCCTCTTCATTCATTCACTCAGAAAAATCTTTACTTCTCAATATACAAACTCTAATTTGTATAATTGGTCTATATAGAGCAAGGAATGCATATTAGCAGACAGAAGGCACATTTGACGGCACCCAATTGCTTGGAAAATTGAACTACATCCATCAACTGTCAGCTTTAACCATCCATTTTCTATAAAGAATAGTGGGCACCAAATTTTGATGTACCTCCGTTTCAAAAAAAATTAGCATTTTTTTTTCCCGAATCAAGTTTATTATGGCATTGTCATCAACCCCACAGAGTGGAAAAAACGAGCTTTCTTGAGCGGCGGAGGCATCACAAATCAACTTTTGGAAATCTTCACATGTTAGAAGGTTTTATTTAATTTTTCTCCCTTCCCAACAAGACTAGACTTTAGGTTATTTGTTAATGGCTATCAAAAATGAGTCAAAGATAGGTTGTCATATTTGAGTGTGTTTGTCCTTTTATGCGATAAATAATCTTATTTAACTTTTTAATTTATAGTTTAATATTTATAAAAAGAATGTAGTGTAAAATATTTAAAAAGGGTTAAGCTCAAACATAACATAACTAATTAAGTCTAGGAGGCAGTGATTTTTTTGATGAATAGTGCCTTTTCAATTAATAAAATATCAAAGTTACAATCCACAAAAAAGGGGCCGGGGATATAGAAATCACCCCGCAGAGTTCACACAACAAAGCTGGAAATAGAAAACAACTATTCATTAAAAAAAAGGCATAAAGCCTTTAAGCAGCAAGAGCAGTGGCAGGAGGAGGATCTTTATCATCAGAACCCCACACATCATTGGGGTTAATAGGATGGTCCGGGAGTGACCATCCATCATCTTCAGCTTCTTCTTTATCTTTCTCTTCCGCCCTAGGCGGAGAAATGGTTAAAGCCAGGTGGGGAATCTTGGAAGAGGTGGTAGGATGTCAATAAGAGCCACGACGAGAACCAGGAGCATCAGGAGGGGCAGACTAAGCCAAAGCTGGAGACCACCCAGAAGTACGGCGAGGCAGAGAAGCCGAGCAGCACCACCAACCATCGTCGCCACCTCTCGGAGAGTGGTGGCGGGGTGTCTGAGATCGCGGGGTGCGTGAGCGATGCGTCGAGGAGCTGCGCCCATAGCGGCGGCCTCTGGGAGGAGTACCTTCAACAAAAATGGCATCAGGGGGAACCTTGGCAACAGTGCAGGGAGCATTGCCCCAATGATTGAGAAGCTCCTGCAGGCGAGCCACTTTATTTTCTTGAACTTGAGTCTACATCATAATATTATTACATATGCAAGCCTTGTTATACGGAGAAACATTTGTATCAAGAAAGCTGTGAGAAAAAATAACAACATTCCTATCTTTCCATAAAGTGAACAAAATCTCCATCCTGAAAGTATGCCAAATCTGGGTAAACTTGGAGGAAAGTCTAGGAGAATCTCCTAAGACAATCATGTGCCAGGAAAAAGGCTCAGGCTGAAAGGGTTTGAAGAAATCATGAATCCACTGCCAATACTGTTGAGCTCTCCTACAAAACCAGAAGATGTACAAGAAAGTCTCTGGGTGACCATAGAAAGGACATCAAGGGTCATGAACACCCAGATGTTTGAGCCTAGGGCCAACTGGGAGCCCTTGAAAAAGTAAACACCAAGCAAAAAGA
Organism: Thuja plicata; assembly: GCA_018584345.1. NCBI lineage: Eukaryota > Viridiplantae > Streptophyta > Pinopsida > Cupressales > Cupressaceae > Thuja > Thuja plicata. The sequence goes on from MU226387.1 coordinate 576,872, forward strand.
GCCATCTTGGGCTCCGTAATGGCAGCCCAAATGGTTTGAAAGCAAGAGCTCCAGTGAGAAGTGGAAGAATGATCATGACATCTCTGATTAAGGGTATCCACCATCAAAAGAAGGGGGGACAACCACCTATAACCCAACCTTGGTTTTTAATTGCTAAAAGGTGTGGCAGGATACCATTTCCAATCCTTCCACCAGGGCCTAACAGCCTGAATACCAATCTTATGAAGCAAGTTGGCAGGAATCGCAGAAGCCAAAAGATCAAAAGTCTGGCAATCTGAGCGAGCCAAACAATACTGAACCTGCATATCCTCCCAGGAATAGAGACCCATAGAGGCTCTAGAAGAAAGTTCCTTGGGAGTCTGGATGACACGTTTGAAAAAATGCAGAGCACTAGTCCCTTGAGTCTTCGCCAGGGGGATGCCTTGAATAGAAAACAACGGAGACCACCAGAGGCTTTATTGATTGAAAGAAAGACCATTGTGAAAGGCATCACCATCCCAATGGAGCCAGGGCTTAATATCTTCCCAAGCTTTCCAAATGCTCTTGATGATGAAGGTACCCTGAATTTGAATAGGTTCTTTCATAGTGAGCAAGGTCTAGAGACCAATGCCCTTCCAAGCCAGCCTGTGAATTGGGAATCCAGAAGAGATGCAGTGCCTCACAAGAATTTCCCAGGCCTCATCACTAGTAAGAGAACGGATAATCCACTTCGCATAGAGAGCACGCCCCTATTTCTGAGTGGAGAGAAGGCCAAGGCCTCTAGAATTATGAGGAAGGCAACAAGACTCCTAGGAAACCCTATGAAACCCATGGCCATCAGCTCTAGAGGCCCAAAGAAAATCTCTGAGTAGACATTCCAGCTTGAGATAAGAATCCTTAGAGGGAGCCCAACATAAGGAGTAGTAGGCATGAGTAGAAGCCAACACTTTGGAGCAAATCTAAAATTTTCCAGCAAGGGAGAGAGGCTTGCAGATCTAATATTGCAGCTTTTTTTCAATCTTGGCAATCATAGCATTCCATAAATCCATAGAGGATCCATGAAAAGCAAAGGGAATGCCCAGGAAGCGGAAGACTTCCCCATGCTGAACCCATTTCAGCCCAAATTTATCAAGCCAGGGAGGGGCTGGAAGAAAAGACTGTATGAAATAAAGAGTTTTAGACCATTGGATAGCAGATCCAAAGGCTTGACAAAAGGTGTCCAGGCACTGCAAGGCATTGGAGATGTTCTCCTCATCCTCAATAAGAGTGAGAAAGGAGTCATCAGCAAAGTGACCATTAACAAGATAGGAAGAGGATTCGGGAAGGGAAATTCCACGAACCAAACCAGAGGAAACAATGTTGGCAAGAAAATAACCAAAGCCTTCAGTAGCAAGCACATATAAAGCAGGAGCTAGCGGACAACCTTTCTAGATGGATCTAAAAAGCCCAAAAGTATGAAATTGAGACCCATTGATATTAATGCACACAAAGGCATCACCAAAAATAATTTCCACAGACTGCAGGAAGTGAGGACCGAACCCAAGAGCTTGAAGCATAGCAAGTATGAAGGGCCATTCAATGTGTAACACCCCAAAATTGGCACCTTATAATTCTAATCAATTTTGATGCATTCCTTCAATTTTCTCATCATCGAAGTCCTATTGTACTAGGCAAATTATCCTCCTAATTGACTTTAATTGACTTAGTCTCAAATATAGAAAACCTAAATTTGCATAAATCTTACACTATATTTAATTCCTAAATTATCAAGGTTTATTAGCTAAAAAACCCATATGATTAATTAATTTAATTCTAAAGTCCTAAATGATTTTAAATTAAATTAATTTCACCCCCTTTAGCTAATATACATTAAAAGGAATTGAATAGTTATTTAATTATTTGAGTGTATTATCCTTAAAAAGAATTCCATAATTCTATATGAAAGGTCACTCATGTGACAATAATCCACTCTTTTAATTAAATAATTTATGCTTTTTTGTCTCAATCTCCCTTTTTGAAAATAAAGAGACAACCGTTTCTTTTCAAGAAACTCTTCACCCTCTTTCCATGGATTTTCTATATATTGGACATCTTTTTCTTCATTTGAGAGGATGAATTGGAGAGCATCAAAACTATAGTTAGATTTTGCCTTATTGTTATCATGATTTTAAGCTTTATTTTGCATAATTAGATTAATTTCATTTGGATTAATGATATGTTGATTCTTATTGTAATTCACTTACATATCTAGTATCTTAATTCCATTATCTGTCAAGATTTCTAGTTTAATAGCATTTCAATCATAGATTAATGGCAATTCATTTCTAGTTTAATTGCATTTTCTTTCATAGATTAATGGCAATTTTCTTACCTTTCATGCTTTAGAAATCTTCCATGCTAGCAATGGTCAATGTTGTTGGCTCTCGTTCTGAGGGTAAATTCAACATCCCCAACTAATTAGGAGGCAACAAGTCGCTTCATTCAAATTTGCAAGATGAACAATTCATGTTTATCATTGTGAATTGAATGATTGACTAAGGACTATGTTGGGTTTGTTCTTGATTTAGAGGTCACATTCAAGCACACAATATTTTGGCACCCACCGTGGGGCAGAAAAAATGATTTTTGGCCTCATTCTTGAACTTTTTTGACAGTGATTGGAACTCTGCCATACATCCGTACAACACTGGTATGAAACCTCATGCGACATTTCACATCAAACTGCGTAAAGTTTTGATCTTTGTAGCACTCTCTCACGCAAAGAAACAAAAATCTCACGCAGATTCTGCACTTTCTCGTGCGCAACGAAGTACTTCCTCGTGCAAAATTTAGTAGACAAACATTTAATTTTCAAAATTTGCAATTTGCTGTTATATTTTTCTGACATCTGTTCTCTGCTATGATTTCTTGTTTCTGATTTCTGCTGCAGCATAAGAGTGGTTTGCAGGTTGCTTGTCAAAGATCATAAAAACCTTCTAACAGTTTGCTTGCAGGACGATTGTCAAAGGCATATTCAAAACGTTGTGTTGTGTTTAGGGCTTTGTTAAAATTTTGTAAGGATCCCGATAGAAAAGTAGGGGAATAGACTCTTCATTACATGGAAGTGATGCCCAGTGATGAAACTGAGACCCAGATGTTGCTAGCATGATGGATACTTGAGGAAGCAAAGCAAGATAGTGAATCTTTAGCACTTCTATTTGTTAGGGGATTATGCTCTTCTCTCTTTGAGAGAATCAGAAACCCAAAGGCTTGTGGATTTGGTGGAGTGAAACTATCTCGGTGATGAATATTCTTGATGTGTTTAGGTAAGGCAAAAAGGTAGAGAAGTATGCTCTTCTCTCTTTGAGATAATCAGAAAATCAAACCCTTGAATCCAAACCAAGTTGTGTCACCTTTAAAGGGCCTGCCAGAAGTTGAACCTCTGGGAATGACCCAAGTGAGTACACACCTATTTCCGGTGATTCCTCTTCAATATAATAAAGTCTGCTTTGTTGAGTCCAAAGACTCCAAAGCCATGGTAACTTCTTTCTCATGATTTCAACTATCATCGTGAGAAAGCCTTGTTTGTCATACTAAGCGACGCCACTCCCAGCCTTGCTTGTAAGGGTGTATGACTTCCAAGTGTTGGTGTTTCTGCGAGGCCCCAACACTGTATTAGAGGCACTGAAGGTTATTATGAATGGAATCCCACTAGACACTCTCTTAGTTAGATGCCTACCCGGTTCACCTCCAAAAAAAGACATAATCTATGCGTAGGGAGAGGGAATAATCTCTCTCCTAGATTCTTGACATAGGTATGCACCTAGATGCTTGAAGTGGTATATGATGGTGGCCCATGCTTTAAGGGTAACCTTTGAACATATATACTTAGTCCTTGGAAACACCAAAAATATGGGTGCTCTTTCGAGGGTGACACTGTTGTGTGAGGTGCACGCATACACATAAGATAGCGGGGCACAAATTTTGTCTTCTCAACCAATTTTCTTTGTAGGGATAACTAAGTATTTGTTTTTTAGTCTTAAACTATCCAAATCATGATCAAACAAAGACTCCCATGATTCTGCCAAGTTGCTTTGTCCTTGGTAGAACTGTTTACGACTACTGTTTGTGTCACTACTGCTTGATTGAAACTTTGTGTTTGTAAATGAGTGCTTGTCACCTTGAAACTGATATTACTGATTTGTATCATCATAAAACTGCCCTGAAACTAAAAAATTTGTTAGAGAACAGTCCTCACTATGTCTCAAAATCTAGATTTTATCTCAAAAGTTGATTATGTCTATCAAAATTTAGAGTTCTCTCGTGTGAAATTTGAGAAACCTAGAACTTTCTCGCGTGAGCTGGCATTTTCTCGCATGAATTTGAGCACTTTCTCTCACAACGTGAAACTTTCTTGCATGAATCTGTAGCCTGGCATTCAAAACAGTGAGCTTTTTCCCATTAACTGGTGAATTTTCTACCTAATTTGACTTTTTTCTGGGGTCTGATTACTTTTTTTCCTATTGTCTGCAGTCTAAAATAGATCATTTCAAGTTGCAAACTGACTGATTCTTACTCAAACTTGTCTTGTCTCTTTGTCTCCATCCTATCTTTTTTTTGTTTTTGTACCTTGTAACACAATCGTCATATCTCGGCTATTCTAGCCATACTCTCAATGATTCATGTCAGGTGCATCTCACACCTTGGTTGTTCTAGCCTATTACCTCTTTTTTTTTCAATATCTCTAGAGACAGAGTTCTGAGTCAGATCTTAAGTTTCCTCTCATTTCATCTTTGTCTATGCCTGTTACAACTAGAAGTAGCAATATTTTCCCATTCACGATTCTTGAGTAGGTAGAAGCAAACCTCGCAATCAAGGAAAAGGTCATTCTAAACCCATCGTTCAACTTGATAGTCAAGAGGGATCCTCACATTCCTCTTCCACATTCAGTATCGATTCAAGTCCAAATCAGAAACTAGTGTTCCGGCTGTGTTCTAATCCTTTGTTTCAAGATCAGCATAATCCATTTCTTTCAGATCAACAAGGCTTCAAAAAATCACCCATTTGGATTGATCCTATTGACAAGCCCTACTGCCTTAGTGATCCTTTCAAACATATCAATACTTTTGATTCGCCGAGAGATACATTGACTACGAGTTCTCAATGCAATACTCACACTCATACTGAAGAGGAGCACATGACACAATCTCACGTTAACAACATGGAAACTCCTTTCGATTACATGCAAGGTCATGATTAATCCCAAAATGAATAAGGTCAGCAAGAAGAGCAACATCACTTGGGTCAAGATAAGACTTATAGTATTTATGAAATTCTTGGTAATGATGATGAGCCAATAACTCAAAGTGACATAGATGCTGCAAATTCTAATAAATCTCTCATTAAAATGATGGAAATACTCCTTGCAAAAGACAAAGAAAAATACTTTCTAGATTTAGAAAAATAAGGAGTTAAGTTACCCGCAAACTTCCAAGTGGAAATTCTTGTAGCTAAAGAAGAGGAAAGTGAGACCTCCAAATTGCATAAAGTGATTCAAGACATGCAAAATCAAATCAGTTAACTTATGAAGGATAAGGAAAAACCACGCAACAGTTCACAATGGAAAGCATATGTCCTTTTCCTTTTGATAGGAGCATTACTATGCCACCTTTTCCCAAAGGTGTAGAACTCCCTAAATATGATAAGTATCTGGGTACCACTGATCCTCAGGATCATTTAAGAGAATTTGGTGCCCTATCCATGGAGTTTATACATGATCAAAACTATTTGATGCATCTCTTTCCTCAAAGTTTGGGTAGACCTACCATGGAGTGGTTCTCTCGATTGCCCACTGGCATCAAGACTTTTGATGAGATTGCCAATCTCTTTATACAACACTATTCTCACAATATTTAGCATCCCATCAACATAAGGGACCTCTACAACCTCAATCAAAGGAAAGGGGAACCATTCTTGATGTTTCTCCAAAGATGGAGACAACTTTTCACTAAGTACCCTCGCAAAATACTCAAATCTGAGAAACTCGATATCTTCTTGGATAATCTCACCCCTGATTTTGGGTATCAAGTACAACTTCAAGGTCTCCTTAATTTTGATAGCATGATAAAACAAGCTATGAGGATAGAAGCATTTATGGTTAAAAAAGGCGAATTGACTTTGTATAAAGATAACAAACAAGGTCCCTCCACTTCCAACAAAGATAAAGGGAAGTTTTCCAACAAAAATAGGGATGTTGTGAATGATGGGGTGGATGATAACGTGACTCCAACTCCTTCAAAAATGGTCTTCAATCTCACCTCTGGTATACAAGTGACCAAATCTGTTGAAAAGGCTACAACCAATACCCAACAGCCTTCTAGATTTTCTGGCAATAAACCTTGGGCACCATGACCCAAGCGTGAATTTACTTCTTTGGGAGAACCGCTTGATGTGGTTTTCAAAACTTTGGTGCAAAATCAAATTCTTTCTCCTTTGGAAAAATGTCTATACGATCCACAACCACGACCTCATTGGTGGAATGACAACACTTACTATGACTATCACCAAAACAAAGGTCATAAGACTGCTACTTGTCTTCAATTGTGTCATAAAGCCCAAGAGCTGATTGATAACCAGGTTATATCTGTGGAGAATCATAACAAGAATTCAGATCATCAGGCTTTTAAAGATCCCTTTCCTTTTCATGAGAAAGGCGAGTCTTTTAACGCTAAGAACAATAATGCCAAAGTTAACTACGCACATGCCACTTATGATAACATCATCAACATGGTTGAACTCGTGGAAGTGGAATATTGTAATATGTTTACTAGCAAGGGGAGCAGGGATACTTCCAAACCTAAGACCCTATTCATCTTGAGAGGTCCTGGGTCTTGATTATCTAAATCTGAAACATCTCAAGATTGTGCGAACGTTGTTACTAGATCTCATGCTAAGATCACTATCAAGGGTCTTGACCTTCCTGTAGCTACATCCGTGTCAAAAAAAATTGTTGATAAAACTATTGTTGGCTCTGCCAACAAGACCAAAAAAGTGGTCCCTATGCCTCCTACTACTGGTTATAGAATTCTTGACTAGATTCAAAGAACCAATGCTTAGATAACTCTCTTTGAGCTATTGAAGATCCCGCCTGCTCATAGGTAGATTCTAGACAAAGATCTTACAGAAGCTAATGTCCCCAAAAACATCAATCTGGATCATTTTTAATCCATGGTGGGTCACTTGACTTCACCACATTATTTTTCCTTCTCTGAAGAAGATGATCACTCAACTAGTCACCCGCATAATGCTCCTCTGCACATAGAAGTCATGATAGGAAAACATCTAGTCCACCGTGTCCTCATTGACAATGGTGCTGGTCTTAATATTTGCTCCACTCACTTTCTTTCTCAGCTAGGTTATGGTGAGGATCACATAGATTCCCACAAAAGAATTACCATCAAGGCCTATGATGAAGAAGAGAGAAAATCTAAAGGTTTAGTCATGCTCCCCATTCGGATCAGACTGGTTGAAAGAGATGTCACATGTCAAGTGCTAGACCTTACTCTTCCGTATAATATCTTGCTGGGAAGACCATGGATCCATGAGATGCAAGAGGTTCCTTCTACATACCATCAGTGTATTAAGTTTTCTTTCGAAGGTGCAGAGGTGACAATTCCTGCCAGTATGGGCTATTCTTGTAATGCGCTCACTCAATCAGCTGATAGTCTTGTTCCAACTAATAGAGAATACACAGAAATTTGTGATGCCAAGCTCAAAGACATGGAACAAACCCTGAAAATCACAAACATAGGCATGGGGGGATATCAAATAGAACCCATGCTATCGTTAGCAGCTCTACCTCTGTCTCCTCATTCTTATGGGAGACCTTCTGAGAACAACAGATCTTTTGCTACTCTTGAGATAGTTTATGATGGTGTCTTTGTATGAGCTTCTACACAATTAGAAGATGAAGATGAGGAAAGAGCTATTAAGGCTTGGCTTTGCAAAGGAAAGAACATAGCTGAACAGACTACCCCGGCTCATGAACTAAATCCCAACAATGAGGGTCTTAAGATTATGAAACATTTTGGGTACAAAGGGAGTGGCCCAATAGGGGTGAATGGCAATGGGTTACTAGAACCTATTAAAGCTATAGTTCAAAAGACAAAAGACACCACTGGTTTAGGTTTCAAAAAGATCTCATTCCATCTAGGGATCAATAAATTTGTGCCAAAATTAGAGCCTTCACCAAAACTTGAAGGTACAGTTGCAATCAACACCATAGAAGATAGTTTCGATGAGGATTGCTTTCCCTATCCCATTCCTCCAGACATGGCAGAATTCTTTGTTGAGCCAGATGGTTTTGTACCACATGCCAGTACAGTCGAGACTGATAGTGATTCTGATAAAACCACTCCATTTGATGCACTAACTTATGAAAAATGGAAAGCCTTACAAGATCCTAACTTCCAAGGTCAAAGATACATACCACTAGAGTTTCAAGAGTGGTTGACATAAGAATGGGCTATTGTTGCAAAAAATCAAAAACCTTCATGGTGCAAACACCCAAGTCGGAGTTCAGACACGGACTCTCATGAACATGAGTTTGATAGTTTGTCAGAAGGATCTTATGAAAAACTTCTCAACGTAAGTGAGGGGTCTAGTGAAAGGTCTAATGACTCTGAGTCCCTGGATGTTAACATTTCTTTTACTTCAGTCGTTAGGGGTCAGGAGGATTTGAACACACCTTTGGATGAGATTGATTTAGCTCTCAGCATTCTAGTTAATTTTTTCAATGACTATACTGTGAATGCACTTAAACCTGTCACATCTCTTTCACTCCAACATCCCAAGTTAATAGATTGGAATTCCTCTTCTTCATCCAGTGAAGTCCTTACATTCTAGAATGATTATGCTCTAGCCTGCTATCTTCATGTTGTTGAACCTGTAATGTCCTCCACTGGTGAAGAAAGTGTCAACATGACTGAGGCTGACATCAAGTATCTTAGTCACAAAATTAAAAGAAGAAAAAATAGGCGCTCTGATGGTGAAAACCACATTGTGGCAGTATCAGAGCCAAAAAAAGTAAAAAGAAAAGATGTATCCGAAGGTGAAAACCTCTCTTAGGCGCCTGAGGATGAGATACTTGATGCACTTCCAAGTCACTTCTAGGAACGCTCATCAGTGTTAATTGAACCAACTCAGCCGGTAAATCTGGAAATAGAAGAACATCCACACATAATTCATGTGGCCAAATCATTATCTATAGAGGAACTTAAGGAATTCAAAGACTTCTTCTAGGAGAAAAAGATAAACTTTGCATGGACATATTCTGACATGCTGGGTGTGGATTGTAATCTCATCATGCGTCACTTATCAATAGCTCCAGGTATGAAACTGGTCAAACAAAAACTTAGAAAGATGCATCCGCATGTGTCTTTACTGATCAAGGCAGAATTGGAAAAATTTCTAAAAGATAGGTTCATCCAAACAATTGATTATGCAGAGTGGATCTCTAATATAGTCCCAGTGACTAAACATGACAAATCTATCAGGGTCTGCACTGACTTTAGAGACTTAAATTTGGCATGTCCAAAAGATGATTTTCCACTTCCCAATATTGATATGATCGTGGATATGACAGTAGGATATGAGATGTATTCGCTAATGGATGGTTTCTCTAGCTATAATCAAATCAAAATTGCGCTAGAAGACCAAGAGAAGAACACTTTTACTTGTGCATGGGATACATTCTACTGGAATGTTATGCCTTTTGGTCTAAAAAATGTTGGAGCTACTTATCAAAGAGCTGTCACTACGATATTTCATGACATGATGCATAAGACAATGGCGGACTACGTGGATGACACGCTCACTAAAAGTATAGATAGAAAGACACATCTCACTGATCTAGGTCCTATTCTAGTTCATATGCAAAAATTCAGGCTGTGTCTTAACGCTAAGAAATGTGCATTTGGGGTTACTTCAGGAAAATTACTTGGCTATATCATCTCTGGGAAGGGAATCGAGGTGGATCTGGAAAAGGTACAAGATATTATAGAAATGCCTCCACCTCATAATATCAAACAAATTAGAGGTCTCCAAGGTAAGCTCCAATCTATCAGGAATTTTATCTTTCATTTAGCTGACAAGTCACAACCATTCACCAAAACTCTACATAAAAGTGTGACTTATGAATGGAACAAGGAATGTGAACAAGGATTTCAATAGATCAAACAATATCTAGCTAACCCACCTGTGTTGATGCCTCCTATTTAGGGGAAATCATTGATATTATACATCTCAGCTGTGGAAACATCCCTAGGTGCTCTGTTAGCCCAAGAAGATCAAAATCATAAAGAAAGAGCCATTTATTACATCAGCAGAACATTGGTCTCTTACGAAATGAATTATTCTATAATTTAGAAAGCTTTCTTAGCAGTGGTGTTTGCTTCCCAGAATTTACGACACTACATGTTGGCTCACACTACAAGGCTAGTCGCAAGGATTGATCCATTAAAATACTTACTCAGTAAAGCTACCCTCACAGGTAGACTAAATGGGTCATGCTTCTTAGTGAATTTGATATTGAATATGTTGAGAGAAAAGCTATCAAAGGGAAAGTGATCATAGATCAGTTGGCTGAAGCACCCATTACAGATCATCAACCATTAAGGATTAAATTCCCAGATGAGTCCATCATGCCTCTCACGCATCAGAAATGGACAATGTTCTTTGATGGATCATTCACCCAACAGGGGTCAGGAGCTGGAATTTTGTTTATTACACCTCAATGGTATTCCTTACCAAAGGCATACAAAATGATGTTTCCTTGTACAAATAACACTGCTGAGTATGAAGCTTTGATCAATGGACTAAAGATCAGTATTGAATGGCAATTTGTTGAGCTAAAAGTCTTCGGAGACTCACAACTGGTTATCAATCAAGTGAACGACATCTATCAAACAAAAGATGAAAAGCTAGTGCCCTATAAAAAGATGGTTGATGGCCTTAAGAAATAATTTGCACATGTTACTTTCCAGCAAATCCCAAGGGTGGATAATAAAGTAGCTGATGCTATGGCTACTCTGGCTTCTATATTAAAAATGTTGGAAAATTATTTCAGACACAAATTCCTAGTGGAGACGTTATGCTACCCTGCCTATGACTCACCTGACTCCTGGATGATCTGTTCAGTCATTAGACATGATTCATCTTGCTACCATCATATCTTCTCTTATCTTCAAGACCAAATTATTCCTGACACATATACTAGAAATGAAAAATGTCACCTAATCCAGAGTGCTTCATAGTATGTCATTGTAGCTAACGACTTGTATAGACGAGGTCTAGATGGTACCCTCCTTAGGTGTCTAGAACCTAATGAGTCCAAACACGCTTTAGAAGAAGTACATGAAGGAATTTGTGGTTCTCACTCAAATGGTCTGACACTGGATCATAAACTTATTAGAGCTGGTTACTATTGGCCTGATATGGAGAAGGAAGCTACACCATTTGCTAAGTCTTACAAACAATGTCAACTACATGGTAATATGATTCATGCTCCAGCCAAAGAGTTGATTCCCTTCATTACTTTCTAGCCATTTCAACAATGGGCCTTCAACTTAGTGGGTCAGATATATCTGTCTTCTTTGAGAGGACATAAATACATCATTACTGCCACTGACTAATTTACCAAATTGGTTGAGGCAGTACCTCTCAGTGTAGCTGATGGCAAGTGTGTTGCCATGTTTATACTCAACTACATCATCTATAGATATGGTGTACCCTCATCTATAATCACTAACAATGGGGGACAATTCAAGAACAAAGATCTGACAAATTTGTTCACTAAGTTAAAGATTATTCAACATTGGTCATCTATTTATTATCCTCAGGGTAATGGACATGCTAAAGCTTCCAACAAGACAATTCTCAAGATCCTGCACTATACGGTACACAAATCTAGATGAGATTGGCATCTCCAGATTAATCCGGCTTTATGGGCCTATCACACCAATATATCAATGCCAACAGGGGCCACATTCTTTTCTTTAGTCTATGGTGTAGATGTAGTGCTACATATTGAGGTTGAGGTTCCTACTTTTCAAGTCTCTCTGAAGGGCCTCATTACTGATGACGATATTAGAATATCTCTGCTACAAGAGCTTGAACTATGGGATGAATGTTGGAAGGTGGCATTAAATAATCTTAGAGAATATGAAAAGAGGATGTCTAAGAGCTATAACAAGAAGGTTAGAACAAGAGACTTCCAAATGGGTGATCTCGTCCTGAGAGAGAACCCTAAGAATCAGCAACAGCGGATTCAAAAAGGAAAATTTGAGCCAAAATGGCTTGGTCCTTATATTATTACTGCAGTATTTGGGTCTAGCACCTATTAGCTCTCTACTACAGAGGGTGAACAACTCAAAGAGCCCATCAACACTCTTCACCTAAAGAAGTTCTATAGTTGACATATCTTTTGAATGCTCATGTACATACTTTATTCTGAGAAAATCCTAAAAATTATAAAATGTCCTAAAAAATGATCATCTTAGTGAAAAATTGGAAAATAGGCACTTCGATGTATCTATTATCCTAGTGAAAACCTGGTAAACAGGCACCTTGATAATGCCAAAAAAATTAAAAATACAAAAAAAAATCAAAAAAAGAAAAAATATAAAAAAAAAATTAAAAAAATGAAAATACAAAAAAAAAGAGAAAAACAGAAAAATGTGCCATTGATGAAAACCTGGTAAATAGGCGTCATGGTAGAAAAAATAGAATTTCTACCAAGATGGTGAAAACCTGGTAAACAGCCACCTCTTGTTCTTCTCTATCTGTTGCAACATCTCTTGGCTTTCTCACATTTGCTATTATGCTTTCCTGCTTCAGTTTGCTTTCTCGCTTCAGTTTTCTTTCCCGCTTTAGTGTGCTCATGCTTCTGCTCTCAGTCATCTTTGAGATTTTTCTCAACTTCACATGGATTGAAACTGATTACACTCAGTGGCATCTTCCTGGTCTAGGGGGTATTGTCCTATCTTTTGGAGTCTTTCTCCTTTTCATATCACTCACCAGTGGTTCTCACCGCTTCTACCTGCTGATGCCTAGATCTTGTTATCAATATTTATGCTTGAGAATCTCTCTCACGACAGTCACCAATTGTTCTCACTGAGTCTTCTTACTGTCGTTATCTTCTTATTTGACTTCGATCCATTCGTTACTTGGGGGCATGGTTCCCCACCTCGATCATATCTTTGGTTGTCACTCGAGTCAGTAATCTTGTCAAAGGACAACTCTCTACTAGCGCAAACTGGTTTTTTCAACACCTTAATCAAATAGTGTTTCTCAACACTCTCTTTGGACACATTTGTGTTTTCTAACACACATCGGATATCTCGCACATAAACATCTCTCGATAGCAATCAAACACAATGCACTCACAAGCACAACGGTGTATTTCAACACCACAAACATAGACACATTCGTAAGCCTTGAAACGTGCTGAGCTATGACTGACTCTTTCTTTGTATGTTGTTTATTCTCATGAATTTCACCGATAGTTTCTTTGTCTACTGCTTTTTGGTGTGGTTTCGATGATCCGACAATGTCAATTAATTAAGGTGTATGTGATAAGAGCTTCTGCATTAAGGTGGAAAAGCCTCACATCCCTCGATTTTGTTTATTTGTACGCCAAGGGGAGGTTGGAACTATCTCCTTGACTATTATTTCTCTTTTTTTTTACTTGTGTACTCTTACTATATCAAACTGGAAATAATGTTCAGGTCACCTTTTCTTTTATGCCCTGGTGCTTATGTTCATTTCCTACATTTTATCCAATGAAAGTCATATTCATATTCTTATGGTCGCATTAGCACCAGTACAGATTGTATTGACTCCAATGATCCAAAAGTACTCGATGATGATAAATATGATGAGTCCAACAACCAAGTCCTAGGGTTTCATTTAGCTTAGGCTTGCATTTGCATTGTAGACTTGCATTTTCATTTTAGGCTTGCATCGCGATAGTTTTGGCGCTCTCTTCATTGTCTTCTCATTCTTCAAGGGTCCTTATCTTTTATCATGGCTTCCTCTTGTCTACACAAGTGTCTGGTCCTCGCTCTTGATCTTTGTTCATATTCTTTTGGTTAGTACCTATTGTATATTGCAAGTATCCTGCATGAGATGATTAGTATCATTGCATTCATTGCATTACATTCATTTCTAAAGTGCATTTCCATACATTCATTTGTATTTATATATCCATAGACATGTGCATCATTTATAAGCATAAATAAAATCATACATAGCATTTATCTATCTAACATCTATCATTACATTGCATTCATTCATACATCAATAAAACATGTGCATAAACATTTGCATAGTCATCCATGGCATACATTCCTAATCCATACATCTAAATCATATAAGAAAAATCTCATAAG
>MU226387.1:591611-605283 GCA_018584345.1 Thuja plicata
CCGGTGGAGGTGGTCCTGGTGGAGGTGGCCCCAGTGGAGTGGCCCGTGCCCCAGCATACTCTAAAAATGGTTGAATCTGATCCATTGCCTTAGGTACTACAATAGTGTAAGAAGTCTAGTAATAAGATGTCTGAGCAGCCTCATACCTCATCTCTATCTGTAATCTCGCTAGTGACTCTCGTAACTTCTAGATCTCTCGGTCTTGCTCAGCTATCTGAGTCTCCTGAACAATCACCTATGTATGGAAGTCATCATGCTCCCTCAGTGACTATCTAGCTCTCTCTCTCTCTCTCTGACCCTCCAAATAGCCTCCTGCAACTGTGCTACCTATCCGTCTGCTGATGGATTAGTCAGAACAACATCTGCCATGATGGTATTGTAGCCACCTAAATTTGGTCTATTCTAACTATGGACCCTATTTTCCCTAAGTATGATCATACCCTTGATTATGTCCAAATGACCCTATTACTGCTTGGCATAATTCTTCAAATCAATTTAATATCCTAGGTGATTTTTATCACTACTTTATATTAACTATTATATCCATATGATTCGAATCAATTCAAACCATTAAATCATACCAAATTTAGACATGGCTATAATATTTAATTATAAAGGAATTAAATAAATCCCTAAATCAATTACCCACTTGCAAAATAACCCATTCCCCTAGCCTATTTAATTTAATTAAAAAGGCTATAGTCCCGTAATTACTAAAAAGCAATTAAATTGTTTAAATAATTAAATTCTTATTTTTGAATGAATTAAATAAGTTTAATTCATTTAATTAATATTTTCTTAAACCCCACCCTAACCTATCTCAACCACGTCTACCCTAGGTTCTAACCCTTCTCAACCCATTCACCCTTGCTAATCTAATCCTAATCCTATTTCTAACCCTAACCCACCTCCTAATGTTGTCACATTCCATTAAGGAATGATTAACAACTCAACCCACTTGAGAAAGTCCACTTTCTCAAGCATGACTTTCCTAAGGGACCAATTTGCCAAGTTGAGTCTTACACACTCACCATGCATCTTTAAGGCTTTCATTAATGCCTCATTAATGAAGATGCCTTAAGCCTATGTCTCCTCCATGCCTCATTAATGCCCAAGGCATTAATGGCTCTTACACCACTATTAATGAGTCCCTCAACTCTCTAATGATCCTTCTCTCTCTCTCTCTCTCTCTCTCTCTCTCTCTCTCTCTCTCTCTCTCTCTCTCTCTCTCTCTTCNCCTCTCTCTCTCTCTCTCTCTCTCTCTCTCTCTCTCTCTCTCTCTCTCTCTCTCTCTCTCTCTCTTCTATAAATAGAAGCTATTTTTAGAGCAAAAGAGCCTTCATCTGATATTGTAAATGCATTGTTATGCTGTTAGATTAATCTTAGAACTCATATTTCACTTCATAATTCATGCTTTTACATTATTATTATCTTCATTCTTAGAGCTAGAATGCATGTTTTCTCATCATTTAGCTTGTTTCAAACTAAAATCCTTCATGCTAGGTCGCATATGTCACTGATGGTAGCATAATTTGTGGGCTATTATGTTACTAATCACACTCTTCTTAGTTAGAAGGAAATAGGTCGATATTAGTTGGTTTTATATGCTTATCTATCCTTTTTGAGCTAATGAAATGATCTATTGAGGTGTTGTGTCTTTCTTATCAGGTACAAAATATACACACACATTTCTAGCGCCCACTATAGGGCATGATTTCCAACTTGGCCTCATTTTCTATCACTTTTTCACTAATTTGCATGCCCAGATTTTTGTTACAGGCTTGCTTCTGACCATTCTGGATCGCCTTTCGGATATGTCATCGCACCGTAGAAAATGAGGCTCACATCCAGGATTTCCTAGGTTGTTTTTAGTTTAGGCTCGCATCTGGGGAACAGTCAGTCGCATCTGGGATGCTGGGTCGCATCAGGTAATTTTTGCATAGTATCCATGATGCTGGGTCGCATCTGGTAATTTTTGCATAGTATCTGAGATGCTGGGTCACATCATGTAATTTCTGCATAGTATTCAGGATGCTGGGTTGCATCTGGTAATTTTTGCATAGTATCTGGGATGCTGGGTCACATTTGGTAATTTATGCATAGTATCTGGGATGTTGGATAGCATCTGGTAATTTTTGCATAGCATCCGAGATGCTAGATAGAATCTGGTATATGGTATCACATTCTGTCATTTTAAGTTCACATCTGGTTAAAATTATTGTGGTCTTCATTTTCTTAATTCTAACGCTTAACCAGTTGTATTTCTTGACATCTTGAACAACTTAACAAGTGATTACAGGTTCTATTCAGGAGTTGGAAGATATTTCTAATGTGTGTGGTTGCAGGATTTTTTAATTGCTTTCAAATACTAATCCCTTTCAAAGTTTTCCAAAGTTAAGACCATTTCTCCACACTTGCTAAAACAACCAGATAATATGCTCTTTTCCTCTTGAGGAAAATAAAAAATTTAGACGTTGTCTTATCATTTGTGATGAAAATTGGGGGTAAATGAACAAGCAATCACATTGTTTAATTCAATTTGGACCAGTAAATGAACAACACAAGTCACTAAATATTGTGGTTCAATAAACAACTACATCGTATAATTTCTTTTTTGGATTCATAAATTGAACAAGCAAATCATTAAATATTACATGGTTAATTGAACAAGGAAACTTTCCTTTTCAAGCATCCTATTTTTCTTAAATAGGAACAAACTAAATCAAGCTCAACATAGCTTGAAGGAATGAAATTTGATTTACGTGTTTTGGGAGAAAATGGTTTAGATTAGGATAGTATGCTCTTCTTCTTTGGAAGAATCAGAAATCTAGACATCCAAAGGTCGCCAATCCTGGTTACATATATTTAAACAATAGAAGGCCTGCTGGTTGAGGAAAAAATCTCTCGGGAATGACCCAAGTGAGGACAGGTTTTACGCTAACCCTTCCAGCTCACTATAAATAGTTGCTTCCTCGTAGGCCAAAGCCTCAGAAGATGGAACTGGTTTTGTTCTTGGAATTTCAACATCATTCCTTGAACATATCTGGGTATATGAAGAGCGGAGCCACTTGAATCTTGCTTGCGAGAATAAATATATTCGGGTACTCATAGGGCTATACGCCTAAATTTTGCCTTGTGCAATTCTATGGGGGATAGTTTCAAACAAATTGCCCAATAATCTATAATAAATTCAACTGAAAGAATTCCTGATTCATCCCCAAAAGGGTGATAATCTTTGTGCAAGGCAGAAAGTAATTGCCCCAAGACACTCGTCATATTGTGCCCTCACTTGCATTTGGAGTCGGCTAATACAACATCATCACTGGAGCCATTGCATGCTTGGTGATGGCTATATTCTGATTAGCATTTGAGTGTGTACCTGAGTCAACAAGCAAAGATTTTCATCCTTCACCTAGAGGAATAGGAAAAGATGAGTGTTTGTTTCACCCTCCTAACAATGCAAAACTGTTTGATCTGTTCAAAAGATCATTAAAAATATAAGCTCCTCAAAACAATCAACAAATTTCAAAACCTAGAGTACAAGTGTTTTTCACACATTACAACACCTCCTAACACAATCTGGAAATAAGCAACTTCACGCACTTCGAAAACAAACTTTTTAGAAATAACCAAAACTGACAAAAACATCATAAGATCACATCCTGTATTTCTCAAGTCGCATGCAATGTTTAGGATCGCATTTGGTATTCTGGATCGCATTTAGTTAGCACATAGTCGCATCCAGATTCGAGGATTGCATTTGGTACCATCAGAGGCTCGCATCTAGGAGCTCGCATTCAGGATAGTGGGTACTTGTAGAAGTTTTTCTTAGAAATTCTTAGTTCATTAGGATACCCTTTTTTTCTTTTTAACTAGTTCCTATTGTCTCTTCTGGTCTCCCTGTTGTAATTTCAAAACACTTTTGAAATGTCCATTTTGCATGCTTACTTAGTCTTTCACGATCGGTTCAATACGTGTGGTCTACCCATTTTCTACCAACAACTTGGTTCCCAGCTCACTATCAGGGCATTCTAACCCTCTGATGCTGGAATCACTTACATCCACCAACAACAAACAGTTACTTTTACATAGACACGCCCACTTGAACAATTTGAAACTCACACTTGAACTATTGGGAAACGTTAACAAAGTTGAGAAACAAATTCATGGTTAACATGAGACGCAACAAGTACACACCTAAAGGATTGAAAGTGCCTCCTAAAACACCACACTTTCAAGGAGAAACATCTCACAGTTTCCTTCTTGATCTAGATTCCCCTCAAATGGATAGCGAAACTCACAGATGGAGTAAGGATTTGAGGATTATAATGATAATAAACATGAAAAATCCAAAGGCACGAAGGAGGAAGAAAGACCCAAGTTTGAATGTGATCCATTTGGATCAGACAGTGAAGAGGAAATCCCCAAATATGAATACAAAAAACTCAAACAAAGTAAACAGTTCCACAAGATAATGGAACGGATAAGTGATGATGATAGAGAAAAATACTTCCTCCATCTAGCATCTACAGGTGTTAAATTACCCAAAGATTATGACGTGGAAAAACTCAAAGAAAAGGAGGTACCAAACCCAATATCTATTCTCACCAAATAGCTCAAACTGATGCAAACGAAGCTCACAAACCTCAAGCAAGAGAAGGAGAAAGCCAAAACACAATACTCTTTGGATTCCATTTGTCCATTTCCTTTTGACAAGAGTATCACTATGGTCCCATTTCCTCCCAACGTGGCAAGGCCAAAGTATTACAAATACACGGGAGAAACTGACCCCCATGATCATGTAAGATAATTTTGTGCTCTAAGCATTGAATACATGCATGAACCTACCTACCTCATGCGACTATTTCTAGGAAGTCTAGGAGGTAATTCCATGGAATGGTTCTCAAAACTAAACCCTAAGGTCAAGACATTTAAGGAGTTGATCCAACAATTCATTCAAAATTACTCCTACAACATCCAACATGATGTAACTATGATGGACCTATGTAACACCAAACAATGAACTGGAGAATCATTCACACACTTCCTCCAAAGATGGAGGAATATTTTTGCACGATATCGAAGGGTCATTCTAGAAATGGAGAAGATGGAAATCTTCGTTAATAATCTAGTGCCTGAATTGAACTATGTTCTACAAATACAAGACTCTCCTAGCTTTGATAGAATGATTAAAAATACCCTCCGTATTGAGGAAGTCATGGTCAAAAGACGGGAGATCACCCATAAAAATGAAAACAAAACCAACAACTCCAACTCCAACTCCAAGCCTAAATGGTGGAAAAAAAACAAGAATGTTGTTAATGATGGAGTAGTTGACGCCTCTCACATTAATCCTAAACCCGAGGGATTTAATCTAACCAATGGCATGCAAGGAAGAAAAGATGCTAAGATAACACCTCCCGTCCCCAAAGTGAACAATGATAACAACAAGGAATGAACATGGACTTTGAAACCCCAAAGAACATTCACTCCTTTGGGGGAGCCTCTTAAGACTATTTTGAAAATACTGTTGAATAACAAAGTTCTTACGATTCCCGATTCTAAACCGTGGGAACCAATGGTCAAACCCAGGTGGTGGGATGATAATTCCTATTGTGTCTTCGACAAAAACAAGGGACACAAGACTAATAATTGTCTCAAACTTAAGCATGTCATCCAAGACCTCATTGAAGGAGGTAAGATCAAAGTAAATGGACATACTACCAATGAGGATCATACAACATTCAACAAACCCTTTCCTAATTACAATCAAGGAGAGACATCTAAAGGGAAGGGTAATGAGGTGAACTACACTTATTCCAAAAATTACAATGTGATTAATATGCATAACAATAAAACTAAATCCATCAATGTGGTCACAATTAAAGGTGTCTCATCCCACTCAAATGGTGTAACACAGAGCCAAGAACAGGTTACAATCAAAGGACCTCCAAAACTGACATCAACGTCTACATCCAAGGTTCCTATTGTAACTATTCCTAAACCAGTAGCAAGACACATGGTCACTATCCCCATAGGAAAATATGACTTGGTAGACCAATTGCAAAGAACCTCTGCAAAAATTTATATTTTTGAATTGCTCAAAATATCCACAGTGCATAGGGAAATCCTAGAGCAGGCTCTACATTCTGCTAATGTTCCAAAAGATATTGACATAGACAAGTTCCAAGTGATGGTCAATCACATCTCAGCACCACACTACCTCTCCTTTTCTGAAGAGGATGAAAAGTCATTGACCCATCGACACAATCAACCCCTCCATATCAAAGTCCTTATTCATAAATCTCGTTTTAGATGCGTGTTGATAGATGGAGGCATAGGATTGAATATCTATACACTAGATCTAATAAGGAGACTAGGTCTCTCAGAACAAACAATTGACTCTAGAAACAAGATAACCATCAAAGCTTATGATGAGGAAGAAAGATCCTCCAGAGGTCTTATTGTTCTACCTATCAGAGTTGGACCAATTGAGAGGAACATCATATGTCAAGTTCTAGATTTACCATTGGCCTACAATATCGTACTAGGGAGATCGTGGATTCATGAAATGCAAGTTGTTTCATCCACTTACCACCAATGCATAAAAATCCCACATAATGGGGTGGAAGTGATGATTCCTGCAGATGATAACTACACTTGCAACAATATCAAAGAAGGTAGCATGATCCCACACAAAAAAGAGGCTATAGATGTTGATGCTCCTGAAACTACCAAGGACATGGTTATAAAGAGTTTTAGCAAAACCTTGAAACTTCAAGAAATAGGTATGGGAGAGTACAAGCTGGACCTAAATCCCTCACTGATAGAACTTCTAGTGTCACCATGATCCTACAAAAAACCTTCCTCGACATTCAGACCTGTAGCATCCAAAGAGCCATAAGTACACAAAGCAACTGGCATGATAAAGGAATCCACATCTTCTTCAGATAACATAGAAGAATAGGCAGCCTTGGATTGGATTTACAAAGGTTAACCGGTGGAATCTGAGGTCAAACATGTAAAAATATCCCCAAAATAGTATGGAAAGGGATATGATTTCCTCACACAAATGGGTTACAAAGGAAAGGGACCTCTAAATGACATAGGATGAGGGCTTCTTGGACATATACCCATGGAGTTTCACAACCCTAGAGATAAAATAGGACTAGGTTTTAATACTAAAATTGATAAACCTACTTCCAAAGAGAGTCCACCTTTTGAAGCACGGAGTGATAAAATAGATGAGATAATACTAGAACCATGGCCTTATGAAAGATTTTTACATGTTGGTATAGAGAATCCTACATATCAAGGAGAATGTTATGTACCTAGCTTTGAGGTACCACAGGATCTTCACACTCCTTTACTAGCACAACCTCCCATTCAAGAGGTATAAGACACCATAGCAACAATCACTCAAGAGATACCCCGGCCACAAAATTTACATCCTAACTGGGGGCAATTGGTCACAATTTCACATGTCCTCAATCTACCCCACTTTGATCTACAAACAACTATTCAAGTACATCAAATAACCATTTTTGAATACTTAAATAGATCTAATGATGATGTCATAGACTCTCATGACTATGAATGGGATCAGCTATCTATCACCTCTGAAGATATTGGAATAGATACAATTCACATGCTCGTAGCTCCCTCAGCTCCTAGCAAATGATCTGACACTACTCTTAGTGATACTGATCCTCTTGAAGTAGAAGAAGAGTTCATTCCCCTGATCATTGATGGAGACACAGGTGAATACATAAGTCTAGAAGAATTTCATAGGCTACAAGCCAGAAGCCTCCTTTTACAGAGAGATGAAGATGAGACTTCTACTGACGAGTCATGAGAGTTTGGTCCGTATATGAATAATGATGACCCTTTTAATGACGATCTCACTCTTATTGATCTAAATATTGAAGAAATTAACTTAACAGATCATGTCATGTTGGTTAATGGTCTTGATGCTAACACGATGTTGTCCTTCCCAGAATCTGATTCTCTAACATTGGTACTTCCAGACCTAATTGATTGGACTGAAATATATCCTATTCCTATCCTTGACCTTTCCAATGACCACACCCTAGCTTGTTTTCTCAATGCTTGTGAACCCTACCCTTCTCCCACCAATGCAAGGAGTGAGAACATGTCACAGGAGGATATCAAGTTTCTTAGTCACAAACTGAAAAATAAAAAGAAAAAGTGGACTGATGGTGAAAACCACTCTGTGGCAGTATCAAATCCCAAAATAGTAAAGAAAAAATACATATCCAATGGTGAAAACCTCTCCAAGGTGCCAAAGGATGAGACTCTTGATATCCTCCCAGAACACTTTCAGGTAAGATCTTCAGTATTGATCAAACCAACACAGTGAGTAAACTTGGGAACTATTGAAAATCCTCAAATAGTTCATCTGGCACAATCTTTATAGAAGAAGAGAAGGTATAGTTCACAGAGTTCCTGAAAGAGAAGAAGATTAACCTTACATGGTCTTACACTGATATTCCAGGGCTAGATCCTAATCTCATCATGCACCACTTGTCTATAGCTCCTGGGATCAAGCCCGTGAAACAAAAACTTAGAAAGATGCATCCTCATGTTGCATTATTGGTAAAAATAGAGTTAGAAAAGTTGTTGAAAGATGGATTTATTCGAGTCATTGCCTATGCAGGGTGGATCTCCAATGTGGTCCCCATTTCTAAATCTAATAAATCTATCAGGATCTGTATGGACTTTAGGGACCTCAACAAAGCATATCTAAAGGATGACTTCCCTCTACCAATCATTGACATGATCATAGATCTTACAATAGGCTTTCAGATGTATTCATTAATGGATGGATTCTTGGGCCATAATTAAATCAAGATCGCCCCTAAGGATCAAGAGAAAATTGCATTCACATGCGCATGGGGCACCTTTTGCTGGAATGTCATGCCCTTCAGGTTAAAGAATGCCGGTGCAAGATATCAAAGAGCCATGACAACAATATTCCATGACATGATGCACAAGAACATGGAGGACTATGTCGATGACACATTGGCTAAATCTAAGGAGAGAGGTACTCACATTGCTGACCTAAGAAAGATATTGGATCGGATGGAACAGTTTTAGCTCAGGCTCAACCCGAAGAAATGTGCCTTTGGGGTCCAATCTGGGAAGCTCCTAGGATACATAGTATCCACAAAGGGAATCAAGGTAGATCCTGCAAAGGTAAAAGATATTCTAGAGATGTCTCCTCCAAGTAACATCAGTCAAATGAGGACACTACAAGGGAGACTCCAGTCTATTAGGATATTCATGTCCCAACTACTAGATAGGGCACAACCCTTTACTAAGCTACTACATAAAGGGGTTACCTTCAAATGGGATGAACACTGTGAAGAAAACTTTAGAGAATTGAAGGGGTACCTTGCTGCTCTACCTATTCTTATGGCACCTATTCACAGAAAACCCTTACTCCTATACATTTTAGCTACAACTACATCCCTAGGAGTATTTCTAGCACAAGAAGATGAAACAAAGAAAGAATGAGCTATCTACTACATGAGTAGAACATTAGTCACTTATGAGCTCAATTATAGCATTATTGAAAAAGAATGCTTAGCAGTCGTCTTCACATCACAAAAAATGAGACACTACATGCTCTCTCATACAGTGAAGCTCATTGCTAAGATCGATCCTCTAAAGTATCTTTTGAGAAGAACATCATTAACAGGATGTTTGGCAAAATGGGTCCTAATTTTAAGTGAGTGTGACATTGAATATGTAGAATAGAGAGCTATCAAAGGACAGGTACTTGCAGATCAATTGGATGATTCACCACTCTAGGATGATGACCAATTACTAATTGAATTCCCTGATGAAACAATCATGCATCTCACTGAATATCCCTAGAAGATGTACTTTGATGGTTCATTCACTCAATGAGGATCTGGAGTGGGGGTCCTCTTCATAACTCCACAAGGATATAAGATTCCCAAATCTTACAAATTGATGTTTCCATGCACCAACAATATCTCATAATATGAAGCATTAATCAATGGCCTCAACCTAGCTATGGAATGGAAGATCATAGAGTTACATGTGTATGGTGACTCCCAACTAATTATCAATCAAGTCAATGGGGAGTATCAAACAAAAGATGAAAATTTTATGCCACACAAGAGACTAGTTGATTATCTAAAGAAGTAACTTGTCTTTGTCACCTTCCAACAGATACCAAGATTAGAGAACAAAGCTATGGATGCTATGGCTACCTTGGCATCCATGTTACAATTGGAGGAGCATCAATTACGCTATGACTTCTTTATGGAAGAAATATCCTATCTTGCCTTTGATACCCCTCAATACCAGGTAATATGTACCTTGAATACCCTAGATCAATCTCGGTATGCCAGTATCATTGCTTACCTTTCTGACCAAAGCATTCTCGCCAATCTATCCAGAAATGAGACAAGATCCCTGATTCTAGGACAACATCACATTACATCCTCATAACTAACAACCTATATCAACATGGTCTCGATGGTACACTTCTTTGGTGTTTAGAACTCAAAGAGTCTGATCTAGCATTAAAAGATGTCCATGAAGGTGTATGTGGATCACACTCAAATGACTTTTTATTAGCCAAGAAATTGCTCAGAGTAGGATATTATTGGCCTACCATGGAGAGAGATACTATTCAATTTTGAAAATCATGTCTTAAATGTCAGACACATGGAAACCTTATCCATGCTCTTGCTAGAGAACTTATACCTTTCATAACACATTGGCCATTTCAACAATGGGCCTTTGACTTGGTTGGGCAAATATATCCCAACGCTTCAAATGGACACAAGTTTATCATTACCGCCACTGAATATTTCATGAAGTGGGTCAAAGTTGTGCTGCTAATCAAAGCCACTAGCAAACAGGTGGCTATGTTCATTCTGAACTACATTATTTGTAGATATGGGATACCCTCTTCAATTGTAACAGACAATGGGGGCCAATTTAAAAATTAGGACATTGATGACCTTTGTGAACAGTTCCATATTACTCAACATTGCTCCTCAGTCTAATATCCTCAAGGTAATGGACAGGCTGAGGCATCTAACAAAAATATTCTCAAGATTCTACATAGAACTGTGAGTAAGTCTGGCAGAGAATGGCATCTACAACTGAATCTAACACTATGGGCCTATAGATCAAGCATAATAACACCAACTGGAGCCACGCCATTTTCTCTAGTCTATGGCACTAAAGTAGTACTACCTATTGAGGTTGAAATCCCATATTTACAAATATCTTTACAAGGTCTTGTTACTGATGAGCAGTACCGCATAGATAGGGTGAATTCTCTAGACCTACTAGATGAGTGTAGACAACAAGTGTTTTATCATCTCAAAGTGTATCAAGCACATATGTCCAAAGGCTATAATAAAAAGGTTAAACCATGCAAATTTGAAGTAGGAGATCTCATCCTCAAGGAGAATCCTAAGAACCAGCCTAACAGGGATAAGAAAGGAAAGTTTGAACCTAACTGGATGGGACCTTATAATATCACTACAACTTTTGGGACTAGAGATTATCAGTTAGCTACACCTGAGGGAGATGTTCTTCGAGATCCTATCAACACTCTACATTTGAAGCAGTTCTATGCTTAATGTTTGGCTAGCAGAGCCTGTACAACAAAAAGTTCTTGCAAAATACCAAAAACATTCAAAAAATTGACCCTGAAGAAATCCAAAAATAGTAAAAAAGATCTTACAAAAAGGGTATCCTTGGTGAAAACCTGGTAAACAGGCACCTTGATACTACAAAAACATTCAAAAAAGCAAAAATAGCAAAAAATTTGAAAAAGAGAAAAGTGCCTTGATGAGCACCTGGTAAAACAGGCATCTTGGTAGAAAAAATAAAAACAAAGAAAAAGGTCTTGCCAAGTGGTGAAAGCCTGGCAATTAGGTGTCACTTGTGCTCTGCGCTCCATCTATCAATGCACTATTGACACAAGGCCTTCATAATTTTTCCTGTGCTTGTACATTGACTTCATCTTCCTAAATGAATATCTTATCCTCGCTTGGGATTTGTCTATATTTACATCTTAGGAATAAGTCATTCTACATTGGGGGCATCTTTGCTGGCATAGTCAATTGCGGTTGCTAGGTTGCTCTAGGATGCAGGTTTGCCTCACGAACACAATGTTTCTTGATACATGCAAAACAAAATCACTTTCCAAAACAAGGGTGTCTTTTCAAGCATCACATATCTAGACATGACATTTACATTAACAGAGTTCCTACAATGCTATATTGGATTGCAAACATGAACGAATTATATTATCAATGCACAAACATGGAACACCATATTGCTTGTATTACAATTTTCTGATTGATGAATCTTTACTATATTTTACATACGAATGAACAAGTACTACTTAAAAACAATTTTATTTTGGTTTGATTATGATTCTTTAGAATGTCCTGATGATGTTTTCAACTAGGCGCATCTAAGTAATTATAAATTTTATTTGATGGATTCTCAATTGACAATTTATTATGTCTTCTTAGTTGCTCAATGACATCTGTGCAAAGACAAAGAGTCACAAGGATAGGGGGCATAATATTTTCTTGATTCTCTGCATATGGTGATTGTTTCAAATGATCCTATAAATTTCACCTAACTTGGATGTTTATGGTAAGAGCTGCCACTATGGGTGGATAGCCGCATATATCTCAATCTTTGTTATGTGTAAAATAAGGTGAGGTTGAAACAATTTCCTTGTCTATTTTCTGATCCAGATTCTCACTAAGGTATACAAATCATAATGTACCCAAGGATATGAATTTTCAAGCTCATTGCGGGTCCAATATCTTTCCTTAAATCAAAATTTGGTATATTAAAAGGAAGATGACTATTCTGTTATCCTGGCTTCTATGCCTTGATGCCTAAGTCTATTTCTGATGTTTCAATAAAACATAGTATTCATACTATTGGTGCCCAAAAATGCTGAATTGAATTTCCTTTGGACTTGCCAATCCAATGATGGGAAATCCAATTATTTTTGGCCAACTAACGGGAATGATCGATTATGATCCTCTTCCCCTATGCTTCTGGCTCTGCAGGACCAAGGCGGGTGAACCTTCACCTAAACAAGATTTTTATAGGAGATAACCTGTGTATGGAACTCAAACTTCCATCTCTCAAAGTATGGCAAGGAACTTGAAATAAATATAGCTAAAATCAATATATCATGAACTGTAAACTGAAATACTTTAAGTAATTGAAATAATGTTTAGTAAATGTGTATGTAATTTGAAATTAACATATAGATAAGATATCACAAAAATATAAAAAATGAACTGAATAACTATAATCCAAATAATGATTAGACCAGTGCCTTATTCTACCATGGGAAATAGAGTCAAGATCATTCCAGTCTTATGTTCAACCTTAGAGACAGTTTTACAAGAAAACTTATCACTTCAAAGGTGTTATGGAATGTACATGCAACCTAAAACAAATTCAAAGATATTTCAAAAGGGTAATACTTCTCAGATCACAGACCAATTGACTAAGGCCTCAATCAACAGAATTTAACCATGCAAAATGAGAAAACCAATTGAAAATATAGACTATGAATCAAATCAGGAAGCATGCACATCAAAATATCACTTTGAAGAAGTTC
>MU226387.1:607184-625398 GCA_018584345.1 Thuja plicata
TCACTACATACAGATTCTACTTCAATCTGATCCAAATTTTCTTCCTCTATGTCATCATTATTTTCTTCCCTCAATACTTCACATATTTTCTCAAGAAAAGCTAGTAGTTGAGAATCATGGTAGATTCTAAACTCATAAAGTTTATCCATTAATTCCCTTCCTAGGGGCCTGATATCTGAAGGTATTTCCCAATAAATCTTTATCATTCTCATGAACAAAAGTAGTGCAGGTTCACCTTTATATCTTCCCAAATTGAAGAATATATCCAAAGGGGACATGTAAGATTCTTTCTCCAAAATATAACTTGGCTCTCTTTCCTGTTCATAGCACATGTCTAGTTCATAATACATGTTTTCTTCTTCACCACTGGCATCATGAAACATATCAAGAAACTACAGCTCAAACTATCTCCATGATGAGATGGATTGTGTGGGTAGTGATTCATATAGTTGTTTGGCATTATCTTTTAACATCCTGACAAATAGCCTCATCACCTGATCCTCTGTAGAAACCTCATGATCTTCTATGAATGTATAAAATGCATCCAAGTGTTGTAGTGTCGATTCATCCCATTCTCCATGGAACTTTGGTAGAAGTTGTGAAATTTTAGGGGATAACTTATTTGGGATGCATTGAAATCTCCTAAGATCCGATGGCCTGATACCATCTCGAATAAAAGGATTTTTTTGAAATGATGGATACATTTGAATAAACAATCCACCATCTCCTTCTAAGTCTTCTCCCTTAGTAGAGTGATTAACTGAAATGCTCTATTCAATAGAGTCGCCACCTTCTTATCAGAAGGAAAATACTTATTATCTTCTGAGTTATTTTCTCCCAGTAGAGTCTTAAATATATCACCAGAGCTTCTAGGTAGAATACTAAAATATTATTTTAAACAACTCCCCATTAGAGTCGCCAATATGTTGGTGCCCAAAAATGCTGAATTGAATTTCCTTTGGACTTTCCAATCCAATGATGAGAAATCCAATTATTTTTGGCCAACTAACAGGAATGATTGATTATGATCCTCTTCCCCTACGCTTCTAGCTCTGCAGGACCAAGGCGGGTGAACCTTCACCCGAACATTCTTTTTATAGTAGATAACCTGTGTATGGAACTCAAACTTCCTTTTCTCAAAGTATGGCAAGGAACTTGAAATAAATATAACTGAAATCAATATATCATGAACTGTAAACTAAAATACTTTAAGTAATTGAAATAATGTTTAGTAAATGTGTATGTAATTTTAAATGAACAGATAGATAAGATATCGTAAAACTATAAACAATGAACTAAATAACTATAATCCAAATAATGATTAGACCAGTGCCTTATTCTACCATGGGCAATAGAGTCAAGATCATTCCAATGTTATGTTCAACCTTAGAGATAGTTTTACAAGAAAACTTATCACTTCAAAGGTGTTATGGAATGTACATGCAACCGAAAACAAATTTAGAGATATTTCAAAAGGGTAATACTTCTCAGATGATAGACCAATTGACTAAGGCCTCAATCAATAGAATTTAACCATGCAAAATGAGAAAACCAATTGAAAATATAGACTATGAATCAAATNNNGAAGCATGCACATCAAACTATCACTTTGAAGAAGTTCTATTGGTTTATCCGAGGGACTAATTGTAAAATGATAATGAAACTATTACACATGTGAAAGAAAAAGGACTTGTCTTTATTGATTTTGAAAAAATAGTACATCTAGGTCCATGTTTATTCTTGTTGATTAAAAACTATCCAAATATGTGAAATTGTATTATATTGTATTGTCTCATCTTCTCTTTACATTTTACACACACACACACACACACACACACACGTGTGTGTGTGTATGTGTGTGTGTGTGGCTTTCACTTCTCTTTAGGGTGAAAAGACACAACTCTTATTACAAATTTTTTTTTTTTTTTTAAAACTAACTAAAAAATAACTACCTAACTTTTGGATTTGGCTTTGGTTGAAAATCCAAAACACCTTGTGAAAATCTAATATTTCTGTTGGAGATAGGAAATTTGATTTTCCGAACTGGTTCATGTTTAGATTTTTGAAATTTGACCATCTTTATACTCTATTGAAATCATATTTGTAGTAGGTCTAAATTCTAGCATTTTCTGAAGGCTTCGATTAGTTAGTTCGATTTATTTGTGTCATAAAGATTACTTCCTTTGATCTTTTTTAGTATGGAGAAACATGCTTCTTGATAATGGATTGGGACTTCTAAATTATTAAAATTTAGGGTACCACCAGATACTTTCATAATATCAGTGGGTATTAGTGATGGTTGTACTATCAGGTGGTATCTGTTCTGCAAAGTGCCCAATGATGATAAAAATCTTGCAATATTTGCTAATCAGTGACAAGTCCTAAGAGTCTGCATATAGCTACATTTAGAAATTTCATGGTGCATTTATGACAGAAATAACAGCATAAGGAGTTTTGTGCTCAAAAATGATTTCTATCTTCTTCTAAACAATCAAGGTAATTACATCATCCATCTTACTGATATCAAATATTGTTGCACATCCATAGCATACATTTTGCATTCATTGAAAAGAAAAAATAGGAAAATACAAAAATAACGCATCCATGTATTGCATTTTTACTTTTTCATCCTAAAGTGCATCCATACATCTATAAACTGGAAAATCAAAAGAAACATACATTTGCATTTTCACATAAAACATATTTATATTAGTAATAACTCATCACATCCAATCATAAAATGATGTTATCATCTAAAAACTAACTCATCAAGAGGCCAAGATATCATCACATGTGCGAAGATATATTTATCACATCTATGAAAGAAAAGGGAACTCATGAAACATGTCAGAACCAGGAAGCTGCATCAGATATATATATCATTGTAACATGGTATAGATCAAATATGGAACAATATGCATAAAGAGTATTAGAGTATCAGTAAGCCAAAATGAATCAGATATACATGTATGAATGTCATATACAAAAAAGAGGATCTCAACAGGATCCAGTTATACAAATACAATCTCAAAATATACATATCAACTCTATCCCACCCACTCTCCCTGGTTAGGAGGAGGAGGAGGAGGTGGTACAAAAGGAGCTGCTGGAGGAGGCATGGCCCCCTCTGACTACTGAGTCACTCATGAAAAATAAGGTTCTCTCTGACCCTCTAGAACTATTACATGATACATGGCATAATAGTATGTGGCCCTCTATCTCTGATGGACCGCTGTCCAGGCCTGTGCATCTCTCTGTACTCTCAGCTGCTCAAGCTGTGTATCCCTATCCACTAGTAAGGCATTAGCAGTAGTAACTCTGGCCTCCAATGCTATAATCTTGGCTCAGGGCTACTCTCTCTCTTGCTCGCATCTAGACAGTGGATCTCCATCTCTACCTATATTCTGCTCCTGAGACCTCTCCTATCCCCTATCCTGCAGTCTATCCTATGACCCCTTCCATCTCTATCTCTACTGGTCCCTAGTAAGGAGTGGACCAGGATCTCTTCGAGGAGCTACAAATCTAAATCAAGTACACCGACCCTCTCCACTACCACTGGCTACCCATGTATCAACTACCTCTCCACCACCACCCCTATTATCTCCATCATCCCCCTCATCGAGAGGAGGACGCCTACCATCTCTACCACCATCCCTGCCACCATCATGACCTCCATGTCTTCCAGGAGCCTTGTCTCTCTGTACACCTCCCCTACCTCTGACAGGTCATTCATCAAGATCATAATCTAAGGGATCCTCTATGTGAGGAATAATATCCTCAGGAACAGTGAACCGAGGTAAGGGGTACTGAAACCTCTCAGTAGCATAACCATCCGACACACCTGCATCCTCTATGTCAGGTTAGAGATCCCATTCTACTACAACCATGTCCCAGACCTCATGGTGTGCTATCTCATATGTCAATTGTACACCCCATAATGGTGTCTCATCTCTGGTCTGGGTGTATACAACAATATCCTCTGTCCTACCCTATTGACGACCATACTGCCTTAGCACTCTGGTAATGATGAACCACTGTATGACATACCTGGTCTTGCCAATAAGATATCAACTCTAGCACAAGTAAGGCACCTATCAAGCATCTGAGGTCTACACCTCACAATCTAAGTATGGTTTCCAAATGACCTCTGTCATATCATCGAATAAACGGCGCCAGTACTAAATCTTGCCCAGATGGGGCTGCTGAAGAAAACCTGCATACATATATACATAGGGTTGCTCAGGTTCCCTCTATCTATCTATGATCGGTTGTGTTATAGGGATGTGCTCCCATGCCCAGATCTAAAGAATAAGGATACCCACAATCATACTACAGGTATAATGGTATACTATCTCATGTAGCTCTCTGTACATGTGAGCTAAGATACAACTACCCCAAGCAAATCACCGATGGTGGACTACCATCTACTCTATCATACCCACCCAACCAACCATAAATCCATGTTGGCCCCTATCTGGCATGAGGATGCCGCCTACCAAACCTACTAAATACATAGACAATCGATCATAATGATCAACCATGTAGTCCCATGACAGATATCTCTGGTCAATGGTATCATCCTGGAAAAATCTGCGTACAGCACCAATAGCCACGCTAGCTCTCGACTCAAAGAATACCTCATGTCTGATCATCGACATGTGTAGTATCCTCCAGACATCCTCCAGAGTCACAGTGATCTCTCTAGTCAGTAAATGGAAGGTATTGAGCTCTGAGTTCCATCTCTCAGCCAGAGTAGTCAACAACCCCTGGTTTACCCCGATCTCAGGTAAACCTATCAAGGAACATAATCTGCATCAGATCATAGTCATCTTCTCATCATCAGACAACGGTCTAGATAATGCAAGCACACATGCAAGGTAAGTGTCGTGAAATGTGACTACCTCAAACTGGGCCTATTTTGGACAAAAATGAAAAAAACATTAGTATCCTATCTACAAAGGGGCAGACTCCTAATCAGCTAAGTAGTTCCAAGTTTGTAGCATGCAAACAAGTCAGAAAGATTGAACATTCTAAGTCTCTTGACTAGATACGATTCTGAAACAGAAGGATGCAATCCATTCTGCCAGATGTGATCTCCAAAATACATGATGCAATCCTAAATGCGGGGTGTGACCCTAAACACACCGGGTGTGACACACTGATTATATTCCCCTAAAAACATGACAAAAACAATGAAACTGGATGTGATCTGGGAAATACCAGATGCGATGTAGGAATCTCGAAAAACCGAATGCGATCCAGGAAAAATCAGATGCGACACGGGATTCACAGGTTGCGATCCGGAATCCCGGATGTGATTCTAAATTGAAAGGGCTATAACCACTATGAAAATGCATAAATTTGAAAATTGCAAAATTAACAGGGTAGTTTATCGAGCACTTACTCGCAGTGGGTAGTCACCTGGATGCTAATGTCGATGGCTCATCTCGAAATGGTGCTTGCTCACAAGGACTACCATCTTCTTTGTAGAGCTCTCTGAATTACTATGGAGGAAAGTGAAAATGAATAGTGAAATGGTAATTTTGGAGGCTTATATTGGTCTTTTGAGTCATTTGGGAGTTCTGAAACTCCACCCAGACAAATACAACTTCATTTCTGTTCTCTTTCTAATCAATCGGGAACCAAATCGAAGGTGTGTAAGATGTTTTCAGCAATAGAGTGCCATTTTTGCGACAGTTTCAAAAACTACAGATTTGCTTCATTTATTTCACAAATCAGTCAATACTACACATTTTATCATACATCTTGGTCTAACATCATTTTATCAACCTTATCACTCACATTTTCACGTAATTAACTTGGTAATCATGCGTTTATTTTTAAACACACCTTCTTTTCCCCCTTCTTCTACTCCATTCTTTATTGCCCTAATTGCTTCATGCAAGTGATAAATTCTTTCAAACTAAGGGATTTTATTCTTTTCCTTCAATTTCATTCCCGGGGGAGCATGATCACACTATCATCAAATAAATTTTTTCTCTAAACTACATTAAAAATGACTTCGTTATCAAACAGACTAGGGGCATAACAGTTTCCTTGACTAAGTCAGAACTGTTGGATAAAAAGCATTGGTTATCATGAGCTGGATATCTTATGTTTCCTCATTTTAAAATATTTTTATTAAAAGCTCCTGGCAACTTCATACTGGCTTTTTGGACGACAACTAAGTCCAGAATTAGTATTATCAATCTTTGGATGACAACCAAGTTAATAATTGTTATCTTTAAAATCTTTTATTGATCTTTGGATGACAACCAAGTTCAAAATCAATTCTATCAGTTTAGTTCAATCAAGTGTGAGACTAATCTCATCAAAATTTCATTCAACAACCAAGAATAGAATTCTCAATCTTTCTAAAGTCAAAATCAAAAACTTTCTTTGAATCAATGCGCTGCTCGCACATCAATTCAAAGAGGGGCAAATATAACCACCTGAATTTGGTCTGTTCCAACTATGGACCCTATCTTCCCTAAGTATGATCATACCCTCGATTATGTGCAAATGACCCTATTACTGCTTGGCATAATTCTTCAAATGAATTTAATGTTCGAGTTTATTTTTATCACTAATTTATATTAACTATTATAGCCATATGATTCAAATCAATTCAAACCATTTAAATCAAACCAAATTCAGACATGGCTATAATATTTAATTATAAAGGAATTAAATAAATCCCTAAATCAATTACTCACTTGCAAAATAATCCATTCCCTTAGCCTATTTAATTTAATTAAAAAGGCTATAATCCCCTAATTATTAAAAAGTAATTAAACTGTTTAAATAATTAAATTCCTATTTTTGAATTAATTAAATAAGTTTAATTCTTTTAATTAATATTCCCTTAAACCCCAACCTAACCTATCTCAACCACTTCTACCCTGGGTTCTAACCCTTCTCAACCCATTCACCCTTGCTAATCTAATTGTAATCCTATTTCTAACCCTAACCCACCTCCTAATGTTGTCACATTCCATTAAGGAATGATTAACAACTCAACCCACTTGAGAAAGTCCACTTTCTCAAGCATGACTTTCATAAGGGACCAATTTGCTAAGTTGAGTCTTACACACTCCCTATGCTTCTTTAAGGCTTTCATTAATGCCTCATTAATGAAGATGCCTTAAGTCTATGTCTCCTCCATGCTTCATTAATGCCCAAGGCATTAATGGCTCTTACACCACCATTAATGAGTCCCTCAACTCATTAATGAGCCTTCTCTCTCTCTCTCTCTCTCTCTCTCTCTCTCTCTCTCTCTCTCTTCTATAAATAGAAGCCATTTTTTAGAGCAAAAGAGCCTTCATCTCATATTGTAAATGCATTTTTATGCTATTAGATTAATCTTAGAACTCATATTTCACTTCATAATTCATGCTTTGACATTATTATTATCTTCATCCTTAGATCTAGAATGCATGTTTTCTCATCATTTAGCTTGTTTGAATCTAAAATCCTTTATGCTAGGTCACATATGTCACTGATGGTAGTATAATCTGAGGGCTATTATGTTACTAATCACACTCTTCTTAGTTACAAGGCAATAGGTCGATATTAGTTGGTTTTATAGGCTTATCTAACCTTTTTGAGCTAATGCAATGATCTATTGAGGTGTTGTGTCTTTCTTATCTGGTACAAAATATACACACACAGGTATCATCTCCCTGGTCTGTGGCTCTATCCTGACTACCACTGGGCCTGGCACCTGCATCTGACCCCATGTATCTAATAGGAATATCAGTCTGGGAGGTCCTCGGTCGCACTACCCTCTCTTGCTACTATAAGGGTGGCTGTTGTACCTGTGGCTATAGCGGCACCTACTACTGCGGTGGTGGCCATACCACCTGTTGTACATGAGGAATTAGACCAACAGGAGCTATATATCTAGGGAATGGATGTGCTAACATGTGGTCTCTGTATGTAGGTGTCATACCTTCATTCGTCATCCTGACCATGTAATCCCACCTAGCTGGTGGTACTCGAGCATCTATCATACTCTGGCCCTTGTTGAGCTATCTCTTCCAACCCTTCTTCATCTCATTGATGAATCGGGCATAAGTACAAAACTCCTGAGAGACATCTTGTGGTATCCCAAACTAGCGCAATACTCACATGAGCAAGAATCACTCAATGATACTGATGGTACGCCCAATCAAAGGATGTGAACAAAACATATAAGACAACTCATGTTGTGCATCATCCCACACCTCTGTGGCTATCCAAGGCTTCCATATGACTATTGCCATGTTGTCTATCTGCGACCGCCACTACTCTATCTTACCCAGTGCAAGCTCGGTCATAGGACCTGCATATCTATATATGTATGGCTCCAAAGGCTATTATGTGTCATGGAATATCGGCCTATATATGAGAAGGTGCTCCCAGGCCCATATCTGAAGGATGATGACTCCCGCCGCCATGGTCCGTGCACCTTGATACACAATCTCATGCATCCCATGGTACATCTAAGCAAGCATACACTCGCCCCATCCAAAAGTAACTACAGGTGTGGCTAGCATCCTTTGCAACATACCTCCCCAGCCGCACTCCATTCCATGCTGACCACGATCAAGAACCAAGTGGCAACTCAGGAAAAGTGCCAATACAACTGCCAGTGGGTGATCTATGTTGTAACTGTGAATCAAATCCTCCCACAAGATGGCCTAACCCATCACTAGATCATCCAGGAAAACTACTCTCAATGCCAGTGTACCTGCTCTTGGCTGAGTCTCATACTCCACATGAGCTCCATGAAAAGGCACTCTCAAAACCCTGTAAATATCCTCGGGAGTGACTATCATCTCCCCTTGTGGCAAGTGAAATGTGTTCGTCTCCTAATGGAAATTCTCAACCAGTGCACCCAATAAACTATGATTTACCCAAATATCGGGTGCATCACGAAGGTATGATAATCTGAGCTCATCAATGTGGGCACCATCAACATCTGATAGCCTCTAAAGTAACTCACCCATGATAGGATGGTGTGATCGGAACCCAATATATGGGAAGTCAACCTACAAAGAAAGTGACAAAATTGGATTAGTACCTCAACATGATGATTTTTCAAAGCAAAGACAACAAATACAGCTATGGACCTATCCTACACTCAGTTTTGAGATATTGCAACTGGCTGATTCTGTGGCATAAAAAATGACAACTTTTTGAATTTAGCAAGTTTCCCATGCAAGGAAACTCTTTTCCCGTGTGATATTTCTGACTCACGCGAGACGGGATGTCTACCCGCATGAGATTCCTAAAATCTCGTGCAGCGCAAGCGCACACTTTGCACGAGCACAAGGGAGGGACCTGTGCAAGGAACCCCTGACCTGCGCGAGGAATCTGATTCCTCGGGCAGAAGGCAACCTAGGCCGGCATGAGGAAACTGTTCCCTCATGTGAGATTGGACACGACAGACTCTAAAAAGGCTTAAAACATGCTAAAATGCCATAAAATTTAAATAAATTTTTGAAATGCAGGATACTGTTGCGATTACTTATAGGTGCGTCATACTCTGGTGGTCAGTTGTGTTGTTGGGAGCGCTCAAATCGGTGTGTATGCACAAGAATGCTATCAATGTTAGCTAGAGCTCTCACCATCGCTAAAGTCAAAGGTGAATAATGATTTGAAAATGACCCCTCTGGGCCTTATATAGCCTTTGACCTAATTTTTAAAAGTACTCTATTTTCTGCAGAAATTGCACCCTTGACTAAATAGACCATTCTGAAACCATTTTCGTGATCAAAATCAAAATATGACTCCTCTAAGCAGCTTGAAATTGTGTTTTAAAATTTTGGGACCGACTCGGTCAGACGCTTGTGCAGTCCATTTTCTGACTTCGCTTTTTTTCAAGATCATCTTTTGTTATCATTTTCTCAAATTCTGCAATCTTTTCATCAAAGTTAATTCTGGTCAAACTTTGCCAACTGTGGTTAAATCTAGTCAACAAGACCTCCTGATCACTCTCAATCGATTCTGTCTTCTCTTGATCTATCTCTGGATTTCTCTAGATCTTCGATCTTATTTCTATCTGTAATTTCTCGCTCTCATCATTATGATGTGTCATCTTTCGATTTTGCTCCCGAGGGGGTAGGATGATTGCACCATTAAATATTTTCGCATCATTCTCGAATCAGTCTGATCTGAATCAAAAGTCCCCATCGCTAGGGGCATATTCAATTTTTCATACCTTATGGTCAAAATTGGATATTCCATGATCTTTCTTCTCTAGGGGCATCTTGATGTCTCGCATCTAGTCATCTTGCCATCTATCTTTCTAGGTATTTGAGCAATCTAACTCGGATCCTCAAGGATCAAGCTTCGTTCTGAAGATGATTCTTGAAATCTCATTAAGTATTGGGCAATCTAACCCTAATTCCTGAAAGTTACACTTCATTCTGAAGATGGATCTCAAAAACACTTTAGACCATTATCTAGGCAACCTAACCTGGATCTCAGAAGGCTAATCTTCGTATTAGGGCAATCTAACCCTAATTTTGGAGACAATCCTAGTTCTTCATCAGCTATCAATGGACATTGGGGCAATCTAACCCCGATTCCGATCTTCTCTCAGTTGATTCTACTTCTCAATCTGATCGGTGTCTTGGCAACCTAACCTAGACTTCCAAAATCTTCATCTTCATATCAGACTATTCTTTGAATCAATGCGCTGCTCGCACATCAATTCAAAGAGGGACAAAATGTAACACCCCAAAATTGGCAACTTATAATTCTAATCAATTTTGGTGCATTCCTTCAAAATTCTCATCATCAAAGTCCTATTGTACTAGGCAAAATCTTCTCCTAATTGACTTTAATTGACTTAGTCTCAAATGTAGAAAACCTAAATTTTCATAAATCTGACACTATATCTAATTCCTAAATTGTCAAGGTTTATTACCTAAAAAACCCCTATGATTAATTAATTTAATTCTAAAGTCCTAAGTGCTTTTAAATTAAATTAATTCCACCCCCTTTAGCTAATATACATTAAAAGGAATTGAATAGTTATTTAATTATTTGAATGGATTATCCTAAAAAATAATTCCATAATTCTATATGAAAGGTCACCCATGTGGCAATAATCCACTCTTTTAATTAAATAATTCATGCTTTTTTGTCTCAATCTCCATTTCTGAAAATGAAGAGACAACCGTTTCTTTTCAAGAAAATCTTCACCCTCCTTCCATGGCTTTTCTATATATTGGACATCTTTTTCTTCATTTGAGAGGATGAATTGGAGAGCATCAAAACTATAGTTAGAATTTGCCTTATTGTTATCATGCTTTTAAGCTTTATTTTGCATAATTAGATTAATTTCATTTGTATTAATGATATGTTGATTCTTAATGTAATTCACTTACATATCTAGTATCTTAATTCCATTATCTATATCTAGTATCTTAATTCCATTATCTTTCAAGCTTTCTAGTTTAATAGAATTTCAATCATAGATTAATGGCAATTCATTTCTAGTTTAATTGCATTTTCTTTCATAGATTAATGGCAATTTTCTTACCTTTCAAGCTTTAGAAATCCTCCATGTTAGCAATGGTCAAGGTTGTTGGTTCTCGTTCTGAGAGTAAATTCAACATCCCCAACTAATTAGGAGGCAACAAGTCGCTTTATTCAAATTTTCAAGATGAACAATTCATGTTTATATTTGTGAATTGAATGATTGAGTAAGGACTATATTGGGTTTGTGCCTGATTTAGAGGTCACATTCAAGCACAAAACACAATGTGGTCATAGGCTTTAGCAAAATCAATTTTGAGGAACAGGGTAACCTGTTTAGATTGACGAGCCCATTCCATCCCTTCCCAGACAGCAAGGCAGTGAGTTTTATTATTAATTTTTCCTTAAAAATGCTATGGATAAGATTATAAACCAGCTTTGAGCTAGTGAGTTATCTTCTAAATGTTTTTGACAACCAATTATTTTAGAGAACCTTACTAAATTTTAACCAAATAGAAGTGACATGCTTGTGAAAAGAGGTAGAAGATGCTCATGAGGCCTATGACCAACCATGTGAAACATTATCTATATTCTTGGTGTTGAAAATTGGGGGACTAAGAGCCATAGTCTCTTTCAACAAACTAGGTATTAGATCTTCAACATACTCAAAGACAAACAGAAGAAGAGGGATGCATCTCTAGCATTAGTTCAAAGAGTGCTTCCCTAGTGACCCAAAATCTTTTGCAAAAAATTGTCACCTCAAGTGTAATTTTTCTAGATTGCAAAATGAATTGCATAAGGATATTAGAGAAAGTCGTAGATTTTGGATATAGAGAAAAACAAATATGAGTAGAGAATCCATGAAAGAAATTAGTTTTTTATCAATCCAAATGGTAAAGAAAATATCCACTCTAGAAGCATGCTAAATCCAGGCTTATTTTAAAGAGAGACTCAAGCAATCCCCCTAAAACCCCACATGCTAACAAACACTCTAAATATAAAAGACCTAAAATTTCAAGAATTTGATTCCAAGCTTCTTGAGATTTAGGAAAAATAAGTAAAGAATCTTGAAAGATTTCATTTTTCAACAAAAAAAATAAAATGGTTTGAAAAATACCAATACATCAAATGGAAACCAAATCAAAGACCTTGGTAGCTGATATTTTATTCAAACTAAGCCAATTAAGGGTGAAGAATAGCCATATAGATTACCTCAACGTTATGATGCCAACATCTTAGATAAGACTAAAGCTTATTCTTAATGGCTTTGTAAATGATATCTAGAAAAATTTTAATGCCTTGATTAAAAAATTTCAAGGCATAGATTAATGACACGAGAGAGAGAGAGAGAGAGAGAGAGAGAGAGAGAGAGAGAGAGAGAGAGAGAGAGAGAGAGAGAGAGAGTANGAGAGAGAGAGAGAGAGAGAGAGAGAGAGAGAGAGAGAGAGAGAGAGAGAGTTTAGCTAGAAATTTTATTATTTCTCTAACACAAATTATTCGAGTATGCATGTTACTTTAGAAAATAGTGGTTGCATGTTAAGAGTCTGGGAATTTGGTTTTAGCTAAGGGTAATAGGTGCGGCACCCTATTTAGACTTGATGATTCCATTTTTGTGATTTTTTTAATGCAATTGATATCTCTATATTGTATAAGTTGTGGCACGACAAGATGAGTCATATTGGTAAAATGGCCATAAACTGTCATAACATTAAAAAAAAAATGGTTTTATGATTTTTTTGGTTACTCTGCTCATTTTGACTTTTATGAACATGAGCTATGAAAAGAAGCATAAAGTACCCTTTAAATATAGAAGTACTATTGTTAAGAAAATTTTGGAGGTAATTGAGTGAGATGTCATTGGTTTACTTTATGAAGAAAAAGTATATTCTTTAAAAATAATTTAATATATTTGTTGAAAAAAATATAGAAAGAGAAGTAAAGGTTTAATATCAGATGTTGGTGATTGATTTCATTCTAGGGTCTTTCATGACTATTTTTAGTATGTAGAATTATTTTGAAAGAAAAAAAATCCATATGCCCTATAAGAATGGGGCCACATAAAGGATGAATAAGAATTTATATGATAGACCTAGAAGCATGTTGAGTAGTTCAAAGCATGAACAATATTTTTGGGTTGAAGCAATTCACACCATTCGTAATTTGGTTAATATGCCACCTGCTTCTCTATTGTTGGTAAAATACCTTAAGGGGTATGCATAGGTAAATGACATATGATCATGTTTGTAAATAATAATATTCTAAGCTTGATTTCAAAACTAGCAATTTTGTTTTGTGGGTTATGACAAAAATATTAAGGGTTATAATATTTGGGATCTTGTAGCAATGAAAATGATATATTCTAAGGATGTAAATTTCAAGAAGGTAAATAGCTGATCAATATTACAAACAAAATCATGAATACCATGGTTGGTAATCTAGAAAATATGCATCATAATAATCTATTCATTGACCTATACATGGACAAAGATAAAGAAAACAATGAGGACACTAGGCCAAGCAAGCGAACAAGAGGGAGCATGGAAAGAAATCCATATAAGCGTCCTCGGGAAATCCTTGAGCTGAATAAGGTGGCACTTAACATAAACCTGCTTGAGGGTGAAGTTTCTTAGACGTTGAAGAATCTTTCTTAGGTTTCCCTACTTTTTCTTATTTTTTTGTTGTTACTTTTTTGTGTTGTCGACTTTCTTATTGTGTTAACCTAAGGGCATCTTTCAGGGTCGTGGACTCTATCATTCTATGTAATCTCTGCTCAGACTTTCTGTTAAAGGGTTTTGGGTCCCTTCAAACCTATTTGTTTTGTAATAAAATACTTTCAAGAAGCCAAAGGAATTTGAAAATTATGAAAAACCTCATGTGAAGCCTAAAAAATAGTGTAATTTGATGTTAAGTTTAAATCACATAAAAATATACAGGTAGAAGAACCTCAAGTAGAGGAATATCTATAACATGGTGAACAAGGAAATGATGAAGAAGGGTTGGAAGAGAATTCTAAATATGAAAAACCAAAGTACCTTGTTCCACCTCAAAGATAATATAATCGACAATGTAAACCTATTGATAAGCATGGATATAGTCCATTTGATTTTCATTTTTCTTGTTTTTTTAATCTTATACTAACGACAAACTTAGAGCTATGAAATAGGCCTCATCTATTGATGAGCATGATTCTTCATTAGAGGCAAGGAAAGGTAAAGTAAAGGCATTGTACGAATGTGACACATCGGGTCTAGTTGTGGTATCTAAGAGGTGGAAGTCCATTGGATGATAATAGGTTTTAAAGAAGAAATTTAAAGTAGATGGTAAGCTGGAATGGTCTAACAATTGATTCATGGTAAAAGGATACTCACAAGTTGAGGGAGTTTATTATGGCGATATTTTTTCTCTAGTGGCTCAACTAAGCTACATTACATTTCTTTTATCTGTTATTATTGATTCTAATTTAGAATTAGAGAAAATGGATGTAAAACAACTTTCTTACTTGGGGCTCTTAACGATAGAATATTCATGAAAGAGGCTAATAATTTTATTGTGAAGGGACAAGAATACTTGTTTGTATGCATAATTTAAAGTAGTGACCAAGAATGTGATATGAGAAATTTCATACTTTTGCATTCTATCATAACTTTATTATAAGTTAAAAATATCACTGTGTTTATTTTAAATTATTTAATGATCAATGTCTAATCATTATCCTCTATAATTTGTTTTGATCAATAAATGGCCTAGGCCGAGAATATATTACTAAAAAAGAAAATAATTTTTA
The DNA here is from genome assembly GCA_018584345.1 of Thuja plicata. Taxonomy (NCBI): domain Eukaryota; kingdom Viridiplantae; phylum Streptophyta; class Pinopsida; order Cupressales; family Cupressaceae; genus Thuja; species Thuja plicata. The sequence goes on from MU226387.1 coordinate 622,438, forward strand.
CATAAAATCCATACTGATTTAAAAACCTAATTATCCCAAGTATCATGCCATAATAAAAGATATATTTTTCCGTGCGAAAGGATTAAAGATCTATCTAATAATAATCGAAGTCTACTTCCCATAGGAGGGGAAAAAAACTAGTCTAAGTGACAAAAAACAAACCCTTGAGCTAACCTTGAAATAAAATGACATAAACAACTATCTATCAGTCTGTAAAAGCCTATTGCCTATTTCTTACTGTCCTCTATGTTGAAGATATGTTATTAATTAAAATGATGAGGTAACTATTAAGGAACTTAAGGTTTAGTGATTCGTTATATTTTGATAATCTAAAAGCAGAAAAAATTGATAATTTACCAATTCAAATTGTTGCCTTTTGAAGAGACAATACATTTGCACTTAAAACTCATTTTTAGTGTAATATGTTCAAAACATTCATCTATAACAAAAATAGCCCTAAAAGCACAAGGAATAATTGACATATATGTTAAAAAATTTAGAAGATGACAATATTGACATCAATTAATAATGGACCCATACCACAATCAATCTTGTACCTCCAAAATATACCTTTCTTATCACTTGAACACATACAATATTTAAAATCATAAGTAAAAAATACCAAGTCCTACCTAAGATGAATGCCTTATATACTCTTCTTTTTTGAGTCGCTAACAATTTTTTATTCTTCTATCCTTTCCAATGTCCACTAATTTTTCAACTTGCTTTGATTCTTAAATTTAAACCTTTCCAACAAAGAAATTCCACCATAGATATCCATTTTGAAAATTGTTCTACCATAAAAATTAGCTTCACATAATTGTATCTTTTATATATCATTTCTATTTATAATTAGTTAAATATTTCAAATTATGCTTATCAAAATGAAACTCTGAAATAATATCCTAGGACAATCCACTCCCAATATTCACTCTTGCACGTTCCCCTCCAAAATGTGACAAACAATTAAAATTCGGCTCGTAACTGAGAGTATCATTGTTCCTCTCCAATTGTTCAGATTGCCTCATCTATAACAGGAACGTACCTTGAAGAAAAAATGTCCCCTTTTACCAATATTGACTCTTGCCGTTTGTTTCTGCTTATATATAATACCCTTCATCACTGAACATAAAGTAGAGAAAAAATCCTATACATAATGGATCAAATTTGAACATTTATACTTAGAGATTGGTACGAGATCTTCATTACCCAGAAAAGGCCTTAGATCCTTAATTTGATACTATGAAGATCTATAATAACACATAGAGAAAAAATCAACCAAGACAATGCATCTCATAACATTTGAATCATCTACAAAATCTGCATTTTCTTCAATCTCCAAATTTTTTTATAAAGTATGACTGATTACAAACCAACAATTTACAGCTAGCAGGCATATGGATTAATCAACTGGAAGGCATATGGATTAGGATTAATGGAATTTATTTATATATTGTTTACACAATTGAATTTTGATAGCAATATCATAAATATCATACATATATAGCATTATAGAAGCAATAAAAGCCTTTGCATGAACCTATCATGGATTTCAGCCGCGAAGAAAGGTCATATCTGAGAGCCTACTAATTAGGTAAACCAGTGGAAAAAACAATGGATTTGAAAAGAGCTTGGAAAGAGAGATAAACCATGATATTGGTTTGGCTGGACCCAATCAACTCAAAATGAGATATGTGGGGTGGGTTGAACTGAAACAATACCACATTCTACCTTCCTCCTCATTCACAACACTACACTTCTCTATACAAAACCCTAATTTGTATGATTGGTTTATATAGAGGAAGAAATGCATATTAGCAGGATCCGCACTACTTGTAAGCAGACATAAGGCATATTTGACGGCACCCTGTTACGAAACTACATCCATCCATTCCCAACTTTAATCATGGATTTTCAATAAAGAATATGGTCACTGAATTTTGATGTACCACCTTCTCATTTTATTTTTCCAACATAGTTCATTATGTCAATGTCATCGAGCCCACAGAAAGAAACAATGGGTTGCTACAAGTAAAGTTTACAAAATCTTCACGTTTATGTTGAAATTAAATGCAGACCCAAAACTATTAAAAACTAAAACCAGAACAGAAAGAAAAGCTCAAAGCAATACACAGACAAATTTTTTATAGTGGTTCATCCAAATTGTCTGGATTACATCCACTTTCAGAAGCAGGGCATATCTCTGTTATTGATAAATCTTGTTACAATGCTAGTTATAGCGGCTCTAATGTTTTTATCTTTTACGGTCAAAGATAGAACCCTCATAGCATAGTCAGGGAATATTAATAATGGTTTAGCGGTTACCACAGAGAGAAGATTGGGCTTCACCTCTGTGGCAGAGCCATTATATGGCAGAGCCATTACAATCTCCCACTTGAAGTCCAATCGATGCTACGAGATGAGCTGCTCAGAGATATCCCCACTTGGTGCTTAAGGCTATGTCGTCACGATGCCGAGAGAATTCCTACAGAATTCAAAATTCTCTTGAGGTACAACCTTTGTAAATGCATCAGTCGGATTGACCTTCGTATCAATCTTCTCTAAGTGTAATCTTCCCTCTTCAAGAGCATGACGAATAAAATGAAATCTGGTTTCAATGTGCTTTGTGCGACTATGGAAAGTTGAATTTTTGGCCAACTGAATGGCGCTGTTGCTATCAAAAAATAAGGTAAATGTGGATTGTTTAAATCCCAACTCTCCAAACAATCACTGTAACCATATCTGCTCTTTAGCTCCCTCAGTGAGACCAATGTATTCAGCCTCGGTGGAGGAAAGAGAAACCACTTGTTGCTTCCGAGAAGTCCAGCTAATCACTGCTCCGGCAAAAGTAAACACATAGCCTGTTGTAGACCTCCTTGTATCTAAATCTCCAGCCATATCAGAATCAGCATATCCACAAATATAAGAGGCCTTACTGTTAAAACATAAAACATGAGAGGA
>MU226387.1:625448-697204 GCA_018584345.1 Thuja plicata
GCTCCGGCAAAAGTAAACACATAGCCTGTTGTAGACCTCCTTGTATCTAAATCTCCAGCCATATCAGAATCAGCATATCCACAAATATAAGAGGCCTTACTGTTAAAACATAAAACATGAGAGGAAGCGCCTCTCAAATATCGAAGAATCCATTGAACTGCTTGCCAATGAGTTTTACTGGGATTATTCATAAAACCACTCACGACTCCCACTGCTTGGGAAATATCTGGACGTATGCTAACCATAGCGTACATCAGACTACCAAATGCTAAAGAATAAGGAATACCAACCATCTCCTATTTTTCATCTTGAGTAGAAGGACACATTTTTGAAGACAATAAAAAATGATCAGCCAATGGAGTGGCAACCGATTTTGAATTTGTCATATTAAATTTCTCTAAGACTTTAAGGATGTATTTTTCTTGGGATAACTTAATTTCTTGCTTATGTCTATCTCGGATTATATCCATCCCAAGAATCCTCTTTGCTGCCCCTAAATCTTTCATGGCAAAACGATGAGACAAATGTGCCTTCAGCTCATGAATAACTCTCATACTGTTACCAGCAGTCAACATATCATCAACATACAATAATAAGATCACAAACTCACCACTCAGAAGCCTTTTGAGGTACACACATGGGTCTGATTCACAATGAGTGAAACCTTGCTGAGTCATAAAGTGATCAAACTTTAAATACCATTGACGAGGAGCTTGCTTCAACCCATAGAGACTCCTCTTTAATTTGCAAAGTAAATGCTCCTGCCCCTGTTTCACAAATCCTTCCGGCTGTTCCATATATAATTCTTCATCAATGTCCCCATGTAGAAACGCTATTTTGACATCGAGTTACTCAAGCTTGAGATCCCACACTGCTGCCATACCAAGTACCAAATGAATGGTCTGCATTTTTACCACTGGAGAAAAGATTTCATTGAAATCCACACCCTTCTGCTGAGCAAATCCCTTCACTACCAGTCTGGCCCGATATTTGTTCCGTCCTCCATCTTCTTCTTTTATGCGATAGACCCATTTATTCTTTAATGCTTTACAATTTGGCGGAAGAGTGACCAAATCCCAGGTCTGATTCAAATGCAAAGAATCTATTTCATCTTTCATGGCATCCAGCCATAACACTGAATTAACATCAGTACACACTTGTTTAAATGTTTGTGGCTCTGCCTGATCAGAACACAAAGAAAATAACAATTCATAGTCATCAAATTTCCTTGGACATTTCTAATCTCTAGTAGACCTCCTCAATGGAACATTTTGAGTTGCATCAATATCAGTAGCCTCTATGTTTACAACCTCTGTATCGCTGCCACTATGTGAATGACTTACAACTTGTTGTTTGCCAGACTCTGGCTCTTCACAAATTTGTGGTGCTTTAACTCCTGTTAATTCACCTTGCTGCAGATGAGAAGGCATGCATGGGCTGGTAGTTGTCTCACGCAGCAGAGGTGATTGTGCTGACTGGGTGGGGGGTAGCATTTTCTGCATGCTCTGTAGGTTCTGCAGACACTGGGAAGAGGAGTCCCCGCCGGTCATAGAAGGCAGGGTGATTGGAGAAGACTCTGCCCGCAGTAGAGAAGGTAATGTTGGCTTTACCTGCGGCAGAGAAGGCATTGTTGTCGGCAGCTAGGTGGAGGGAGGGTGTTGCGTGGGGAATAAGACATCCCACGCAGCAACAGTTTCATTGTTTGCGGGCCCTTGGGGCATTTGGTGAGGAGGCTGTGCAGAGTGTATTGAAGTCTCAGTGGAATTTGGTGAAAATGGCAGCGTAGAAACAATGACAGGCTGCGTGACCATTTGAACTGGCATTGGAGTAATGATAGAGTGTGGACTTACATTTCCTAGGGGGATAGGTGTAGTAGAGGGATGGAAAGTAACGCGGGGAGTTTGATGTATTTGAGTATTGCCATTATCTACTAAATCAAATTTAATAAAATCATCAGAATTAGACTTCTGATTGTGCAGACCTGAGAATGCTTTCTCATTAAATACTACATCCTTGCTCTGTATCACTTTCTTAGTGATTGAATCCCAAAGATGATAGCCAAACTCATCCTCACCATACCCCAAAAAAATGCATCTCTTGGATTTGAAATCCAATTTCGTTCTCTGCTCTTTATTAATATGAGCATATGCATCGCACCCAAAAACACGCAAATGAGAAAAAGAAATTCTCTTACCAGCCCACTTCTCTTCCAGAATGTCAAAATCAAGATGTGACAAAGGAGCTCGGTTTATTAAATAAACCGCTGTGTTACATGCCTCTGCCAAGAATTCCTTCCCCAAACTGGCATTTGACAACATACACTGAGCTCTTTCCAAAATAGTTCTATTCAACCTCTCTGCTACACCATTTTCTTGAGGTGTATACGGAACTATTTTAATCCTCTGAATACCATGATCTGCACAAAAATGATCAAACTCCGAAGAGAAAAACTCACCACCATTGTTTGTTAGTAGACATTTAATCTTTCTTCCAATATGATTTTCCACCTTAGCTTTAAAGCTTTTAAATTTTGAAAAAACTTCTGATTTCTTATTTAGCATGTAAATCCAAACTTTGCGAGTGCAATCATCATGAAATGTAACAAAATAATTAGCACCACCAATAGACGTTACCTCTGTAGGACCGAAAACATCAGAATGAATGAGCTCCAATGGAGATGATTTCTTCTCATGACCCGTCCTTACGAAGCTAGTGCAATTTTGTTTTCCATAAAGGCAATGCTCACACAATGTCAAATCAACCGATTTTAAGCCTAGAAGTTGGTCTCTTTGAAGCATAACTTCAAGACCTGTTTTGCTCATATGACCGAGCCTCTTATGCCAAAGTTTGGCATTGCTATCCGCAGCCACCATGACTGCTCCCACTTCACCGTTACACTCTAATGTGTATAGACTTCCATTTTTCTGCCCTTTTGCTAAAACCAATTGACCTTTGGACACTTTCCAAAAAGCTAAATCAAAAATAACATTGCATCCTTGTGTATATAACTGACTAATAGAAATCAGATTACGCTTAAGCGTAGGAACATGCCTAACATCTTTTAAGATCCATTTGCTTCCATTTTTCAGCGACAATGAAATATCCCCTTTGCCGACTATATCACATTCTTTATTATCCCCAAGAAAAACTTTGCCAAACATACCTTCATGGTAATTTGTGAAAGCACTCCGGCATGGAGTTGCATGAAAAGAGGCACCGAAATCAAGAACCCATGAATTTGAATCCATGTTGCCAGCTGCAAGTACCAAAGCTCCATTAGTTGTAGCATTAATACCGGCATTAATAACATTATTTTGAGCCCTTTTATAGTTCCAGCATTGCTTCTTTGTGTGTCCATATTTTCCACAAAACCAACATGCGCCATTTCTTCCTCTCGATTGCGAGTGATGACTCTATCTGCCTCTTCCATTGTTATTATTATTATTATTATTTCTTCCTCTCTCATGACTTCTCCCTCTATTTCTTGTGCTCACAGCTGTTAGAGCATCTCCGGAAGAGGGTTCTTATTTCTTCCTTCGCATGTCTTCACTGAGTAATGTGGCTGCGACTTCATCAAATTTCAGCTTGCTCTTGGCTGGAACTGAAGTGCTCATAGCCATTACAACTCCTTCCCAGCTGTTTGGAAGTGAGCATAATAATAATATTTCCTTTATTTCATCATCTAATGTGATTCCAACCGAAATCAGCTGAGTGACAAGAGTATTGAACTCGTTTAGGTGATTCAATATCAGCCCTCCTTCTTTCATTTTAAGATTATATAATTTCTTGATGATGAATACTTTGTTCGATGCTGAAGCTATCTCATATAGTGAAGATAACTTATCCCATAGTTCTTTCATGGTCTTCTCAGTCGAAACATTGGAGAGGACGTTACTAGATAGAGATAAGAAAATCGTTGCCTTTGCTTTCTGATTGATCTTCTCCCAATCTTCATCCGTCATCGAACCCTTTCCTTTTGTTTTTCCAAGTAACACTAATTGCAAATCCTGCTTGATAAGTAGAGATTCAATCTGAACTTTCCATTGTCCAAAGTTCTGCCCTAAAAACTTCTCAATCTTCCATTTATCTGCTTCATCCATGGTGCCTGCAAAACCTCACCTATTTCTAAAAAATCAAACGAGCTTATCCAGCTCTGATACCAATTGTTGAAATTAAATGCAGACCCAAAACTATTAAAAACTAAAACCAGAATAGAAAGAAAAGCTCAAAGCAATACACAGGCAAAATTTTTATAGTGGTTCATCCAGATTGTCTGGATTACATCCACTTTTAGAAGCAGGGCATATCTCTGTTATTGATAAATCTTGTTACAATGCTAGTTACAACGGCTCTAATGTTTTTATCTTTTACGCTCAAAGATAGAACCCTCATAGCATAGTCAGGGAATATTAATAATGGTTTAGCAGTTACCACAGAGAGAAGATTGGGCTTCACCTCTGCGGCAGAGCCGTTATACGGCAGAGCCATTACAGTTTATTCCCTTTCTCACAAGATCAGACTTCAAATTATTAGTCAATGAAATTAAAGAACTACCTGTTACACAAATTAATTTAAAATGAATCAAAGGTAGGTCGGTATATTTGACTGTGTTTGTTAATGTCAATACAATTTTTTGAATGTAGTGCGAAAATTGGATTTGTGAAAGTTTCCTTTTTAATATCTATGAGATTTCCTTTTTGTTTTTTTCGGTCGAGCATTCCTCACAATTAGCTCCTATAAATCAAAGCATGAATATTTTAAAATTAGAGCGTATAAACAGATTCATTACTTTCAAATATATGAATTCAAAATTTTTAAATATATCATATGTATAGAGGGATGTATTTCTTATATGAGACATCGATTTATATGAAAAATAAATTGGGGCGTGATTACGTATAGTTAATATATTTCTAAACATCATTTAATAAAATTTATTTTGTCACTAAACTAGATGATTGGGGCCACCTATAACAAATTATTTTAATAAATATTCATATACAAGTAAAGAACACTCACATGAATGACTTCTTGAAAGTATACAAAGTTATCTTTGTTTTGAACATCCTTGATTAATTTTCCTTTCATTTGAAATAAGGTCGTGCAAATTTACTTGAAGGATTACAACACTAGCAAACATTTCCTCTCCTTTTCTTATCACTATCCATAACATGAAGTCCATAATATGTGTTATTGACATTCAAATTTATAATATCATTTTTTAACAACTTCTTATATATGTATCTTAGTGGTATTTGGCCCAAGTTTTTGATTGCTGATAAAAATAGGTTTTATGGGGACCCGAAACCCCTTACAATTAAAGCAAACAGATAAGCAGCAAAAAATAGACTAAACAGAGACAGGACTAGGAACCAGCCTGCAGACCCAGACAAAGACAGAAATCCAAAGAGAAAAGCCAGAAACTAGCTAGACTCTCCGGAAACCAGAAACCAAAAGATGATGGGCCAAAAAACAAGGAAACACCAGAGCTAGGCCAACTCCAGGAGAGTGCCCTTCGCTTCCTTCTTTGTTTCTGCAACCTTTTTGATGGCCACGTTGAAATCTGACAACTCCAAAATCGTATCTAGAATTTTTTTCTTCTTGGCTGAATGCGTGCGCTTTCCTGGACCCTCATCTTCATTATCATCTTTGTCTTCATCGATCTTCACAGTGGGGGAATCCATTTCATATTTTATGGAGTTGAAACACTCCATAGTAGTACCCATGAAGACATTATTGTCCTTCATGTGTTTTTTCACAGTATTCTCCAAGGTGTCCAGTCTCTCATGCAAAGACTTTAGATTTTTCCCATCCTCTATATTCAGTTTGCCCTCATCCCCAGCCGTCCCAGAGTTAGTAAGATCGACACAAGTAGACAAAGCTCTATAGTTCAGATGAAGACTTTTTATTTCCTTAAATACCCATTTCATTAGTCGAAATGAGTACAAGGACATAGCTTTGGCAGTTTGAAAAACCCCAAATGGGGGCTCAATTTTATCATCCATGTCCTCCTGGAGAAGCTAGAAATTTTTCTCATGCATGTCCACTAGTCTAGAAAAAGGGATGTTCTTAGAGGAAGAAGGGATAGGGTCCTTATCAACATTGTCTTGACCTGTAGTTTCTGCCTCTTTTTGTTCTGAATAAACCTCTATAAGAACCTCGAGCTTCAGAGAAATAGGAATGTCATGCTCTTCTAAACTCACGTAATTTACCAAAATGGGGGCTTTTTGACCTCCCACATCCTCTTCAACAGCCTCAGACATTTTACTTTTTTCCTTTGAATTGTGGGCTTCCTTAACACTGTGGGCTTCCTTAGTTTTTAATTCTTTCTCATGAGAGGCACTCACCGAGACAAAAAGAGACTATTTGCTGTCGTCATCAGAATGAGAGTGAGGAATGTATTCTGTCTCATCATAGCCATCAGCACTCACAGCATCCAATTTTGTGTCGATTCCTATATTTTTCTCAAACTTCAGCTTTTTAACAGTCGAATCCACCTTATCATCTCCAACCCTATGTCATTTTCCAGCCTTAGTAGAGCCCAAATCTTTCAGGAAAATAATAAGAGGATTGGAGGCTGCAACTTTTTAACATGCTCAACAATCAAGAGAATCAAGCCCTCATGAAGAATGGGCTTGCTATCCTTCTACCTATGGTCAATAATGCTATGACGGAGTGATTGCAACAAGTAGAAGGGGATAGAAATTCTCACCTTATGAACAAAATGGCCTAACAACACAAAGTGATAAGAATGAGCCCCTTTGTATCTTCCGTCCAAAGACATACTCCATGATCATCGTAAGAACTTTGGCCTAGAAACCTTTAATGGAGCTAACATCATATCACCCACCAGATTCCTTCACCAGGCTATCTACTTTGTCTCTATCCTTTGGAAAATGTTGAATGTCCTTCTGGGATATATTTTTATCTCTGTAATATTTTATGCCTTTAGTGTTTAAGCCATCAACCTCTGCTATCAAATCTTCAATAATCTTAACGGCCATGCCTCCGATCACCATAGTCCCGTCCTTCTAGCTTTCCATAAAAGCATTCATGACAACGTCTTTGGAGCCATGAAGGCACTCCATATAGTTAGTTATGCCTCCTTTTTTAATTTTATCCCAAATGTCTATTTGGGTTTTCCATTTGTTACAATTTTTTGGCTCCTTTCTATTTAACCCACCCCCCACAATACCTTGAAGATAGCTAAGAATGGCAGAAGAGATACAGAGGCAGAGTAAAAATGCCAAGCTCAAATTTTGAAAACTGCCAAAGAACGCGTTTCTACATTTAACCTTCTTAGGAAAGACACACCTTTCCGTAATCTTGTTACCATCAATTAATGAAAGTCATAAAATCATGAGAGATTTTTTAGATTTTCCAAATCTTCTCATTTTCTATGATTCAAATCATAAGCCAACTTGGCCCTCACTTCAACTGTCAAATCGTTAACTCCATGCCAGGTCATGATACCCTCAGCCTTAACTACAATGTTTCACCAACTCATCCTCTGTACAGTTTTCTTCCCTGAAGGTATGCAAAATAATAACATTGGAAAAGGAATTAATGATTAAAGATTCCTCATCAATAATCTCCTTGATAGACCATGATGGCTTAGTTATCCCTTTAATGCAATTTAAGATATTCATTGAATCACCTTTGATCCAAACATTTGAGGGCATAGATTTATTGATTAGCTTAAGAGTTTGTAGAAGGGTCATCGCTTCCACCACATGATTGGAATGGACCCCAATAGAGAAGGCCACGTCTGCAAGAAAAATTGTCTTGTCATCTCAGATAAGTCCACCACAACCCACAGGGCCTGGGTTTCCCTTTGTAGCACCATTGAAATTGTCTTTAACCCATCCAATTGGAGGAGAAAGCCAAATGGCATTCTTCCACCTGGAAGGAGACAGAGCCAAAGTGCAGTTCAAAACTCCAGCATTGATATCCAACACTTCACTGCTAAACATGTTACCATTCTCTCTGATGCTTCTTTTAATCTTTTTCCACTATGATCACTGGAGGTGAAGCCTTATCATGAAATAATCTATCATTCCTTTCTCACCAAAGTTTCCAGATGAGGTGGGGAGCTATAATATTCCACAGAGAGCTTGAAATAGGAACAACAACATTCCTCCATTGCTTGAAAAAAATTTCTAGATTGTTTGGGAACATCCAGTGTATATTCTAGCTTTGTAGGGTAAGACACCAAACATCTCTGGAAAAGCCGCAATCAATAGCCAAGTGGAAAATTGATTCCTCCCCTTTTTTACACAAGAAACATCTATTTGGTAGGACCATTCCTCTTTTTTTAAGGTTGTCAATGGTCAAGATCTTGCTGCAAAACCATAAAAAAAAAAAAGATGTTAATTTTTGGAATGAGACTTTTATCCCAAACCTGACTCCAAAAAGGAAGAGTCTCTGGGGTTTTAATCAAGATCTTAGATGCCAAAGCCATCGAGTAGAGACCTAACAGAAGCTTTCCCCAAATCAACATATCCTCCAAATTTTCCACTTTCCAAACATTCAAATCTAGCATGAGAGGTTTGAGTGAGAAATCAACTGTGGAAAGGTCAACCTAGTTCTGATTAAGACAGTAATCAGAAATATACAAACCCAATATAAGTTTACAAAAATTTATAATAGGTTGAAAAGAAGGAATATAAATTAGAGGAAAATCTTTTTCGCAACAATCATCCCAAAATAGGATTCTCCTGCCATTGCCCAAAAGCCACTTGGCTCCCTTAAAATCCATCTCCTTAGATTGCTGGATACTATTCGAAATGAAAGAACCCTGCACCTTCACATTAGACTTCATAAAATCTGACATGTGACGGAATGAGAAGAGATATTTTTTTTTAATAATGTCATTCCATTCTTTATTTTCACCATATATTTGCCAAATTTTCTTAGTCAGGAGAGCCTGGTTAACAACCTTTAGTGGCCTAATCCCCAGCCCTCCCCATTTCTTTGGGGTGAAAATCTTGTCCCACACCTCCACGAAAAGTCTCTTTTATTATTCCTCTCCATACCATAGGAAAGTTCTCTAAATAGATTCTATCACTTCGGAAATTTTTCCTGGGATCCTAAATAAGCTCATTGCATATATGGGGAGGTTTTGCAGAGAAGCCTTCAAAGTTGAAGTTTACCTGCTTGGCTAAGAAGAGCTCCTTTCCAACCAGCTAATTTTCTATTAAATTTTTCCACTATGCCCATACAAAAAGAGTCAGGGGGTTTCAATCCCAAAGGGAGTCCAAGATAGGAGGCAGGCAAAGAACCAATATCACACCCCAAGATGCAAGAAATCCTATTTTTCCTATCGACTGGAGTATTAATAAAGAACAAGAGATTTTCTTCCAATTAATAGTTTGACCTATAGTTGAAGAGTAGATAATGAGGGCCTTTTTAATCCTTCTGGCTTCTTGGATAGAAGAAGACCCCATAATCACCATGTCATCGACGAATTTTTCATGAGAGCAAGGACTTGATGCAGAGGAGGTAGTCAGGCCCTGAAGGGAACCTTTAGAGGCCAGTTTCTGAAAATAGAGACCAAGACCTTGTGCCAAGATAGAAAAGAGAATAGGGGATAGAGTATCCCCTTGACGGAGCCTATGAGTAGGCATAAAGAATCTAGAAGAGGAACCATTAACAATGATAGTAACCATCGAGGTATTGATAAGCTAGGAAACAAGCTGCAACAATTTCTCACTGAAACCAAAAGAGTGAAGAATCTTGACTAAAAAATCGTAGTCCACCTGGTCATAAGCCCTCGAGATATCAAGCTTCAGTAGGAAGCCATGATTAGAGGAAGAGTGAGTGGAGTGAATGACTTCATGAACCTTCATAATGGAATCCAATATCTGCCTCCCCGGAACAAAGCCACTCTGCTGGGGCGAAATGATATTAGGAAGAATAGCCAGCAACCTAAGGGTAATAACCTTAGAGAAAATTTTGTACACAAAATTAAAAAGGCTAATCAGTCAAAAGATTCAACATAATTAGCACGAGGGGATTTAGGAATTAAAGCAATAAATTTTGCATTAATCTCCTTGAGAAAAGTTCTAGAACCAAAAATTTCTTTAACAGTGTGACAGATATCATTTCCAAGAATATGCCAAAATTTATGAAAAAAGAATCGAGGGAAATTGCATGGACCCAAGGATTTGTCTCCCTCAAATGAGAAGGCAGATTTCTTGACTTCCTCAGAGGAAGGAATGGTAGTCAAAAACTTGTTAGTGGGATCATCCACTAAAGAAGGAATAGTGTCAAGGATTAAAGCCTGATTATCCAACAAAAGCAACTGATCTCTAGAGAGAAGAGAGGAAAACAAATCAACCATAGCCAGAGAAATCTCCTTATCATTGCTAACCACTCCAGAGGCTACCTTGAGATTGGATATTTTTTTGAAGGCCCGATGTTTGGAAGCCGACAAATGGAAGAACCTAGTGTTCTTATCTCCAGCCTTCAGCCACAATGATCTAGACCTTTGTCTCCAGTACACTTCCTATTTAGAGATGATATTATGAGTTTTGGCCAAAAGATTTGACTCAGTCTCCTTCAGGCCCTGAGACAAACCTATCTGCTATTATAGAATCCTGAATAGAGTCAAGTTCCTTTTGCAGATCCAGCTTAATTTTGAACATGTCCCTGAACACTTCCTTACTCCAAACCTTAATATTTTGTTTAATATGCTAGATTTTTTAAAAAAACCAAAACATAGCAGTCCTATGAATGTCCACATTCCACCATTCCCAGATTCTCTATTGTAATTCAGGGTGGTCTATCCACATTTTTTCAAATGTAAAGAGTATATTTCCCTTCACCTTCTTTAATTTAGCAACAAATGAGAGAGGGGAGTGATTTTAACCAACCTTCGTAATAGAGGACAATGAGAAGAAGAAATTATTAAGCCAATTACCAGAGATTAGGGCATGCTCTAGGAAAACTTGAATAAGATCCTCTCCCACTCTCCTATTAGACCAAGTGTAATTAACTCCTTGGAGATCAATATCAACAAGAGCTTGATGATTGACAAAGTCCATCAAATCAACTCTGCCCTCCATTTGACTCAAGCTATCTATCCCTCCAAATTTATCATCTTCTTTCAGAGGGAAATTGAAATCTCCCATAACCAGCTAGGGAAAGTCACAGCAAGACAATCTTTGATATTCAACCATCTTCTAGTACTTAGCTCTACCAGATTTGGAATTAGGAGCATAGATGTTAGTAGTTTTCCATTCAAAGTCAGATTTGAGATGAGTAAACTTTATGTTCAAACAATTAACATCATTTTAAAGAATAAGCCCTCTGATATTATTAAGATTCAAAAAAATAGCTATACCTCCTGAGGCTCCAATAGAACTGGATCCAACCACACCTCCATTTTTTAAGATTCTAATTTTTTCAACCTTATCTTTAGCCATTTTGGTTTCCTGAACCATCATGATATCTGGTTTATGATCTCTAGCCAAGTTTCTCAATAAGTCCTTCTTATGGGTTGCATTGAGCCCCCTTATGTTCCAAGATATGATCTTCGTATCTTAACCAGGGTGCAAAAATCCTGGATCTGGTCAATTGCTTACCATCTGCAACATCCCTTTTGCTTTCCCTTTCTCTGATTACTTTCTTGGAGGTTCGACCTGGAGTCCGCTTTTTGGAACCAACATCTATCTTCACCTTTCAAATCTTAGATCCTCCATCAGCCCTACTCCTTGCAACCACTCCCTTGGATCACGGAGTATTGAGAGCTTTCTATTCTTTCTTCTGCTTCTTACCTAAATGAGTCATCCATGGAGCCCCGTTTAAGTCAAGGTTGTCTAGAGTGGCAAAGGATTCTTCATCACCACTACCAAATAGAGTATCTAGAGCAGAAGATGAGGCATCCTCTTCAGATTTTTCCAGTTCAGAAGAGGAAGAATCCACTGCAATGGTCACTCTATCTACTTGAACAGACAGGATTGCACCTTTCGCATTGAACACTTGATCAGTAGCCTGGATAGGAACCACAACCTCTACCAGCACTTCTTTCATCAATGAATCGGAAATGTGAGTGACCGATTCCACTATTTCCCCTTCTTCTAGGTTTAGAATCCCATTTGAATCTACAAAGTCACCACTACCCCCTTCCCGTTCTTCACCCTTGTTAATACTAACTTCCTCTGTTATTTTTGGCACCTTCTTCTCCTTCTAGATTATTTTGGGTTCCTTAGGAGGAATAGGATCTGGGATCACACTTTTGGGATCCTTCCTCACTTTCTTCAGACAATTCTTTGCCGAGTGACCCATTTTATGACAAACAAAGCATGCAAAAGGGAGAGATTCAAATTCCACATCTTGCTTACAGATACCCAGCTTGGAATTAATATTAATAACTTACGAGAGGTTATCAAACTGGCAAATATTGACACAGATTCTAACAAAAACTAGACGGGTTTTAGCTTTAGTCATAGGGTCAAAAGATAGAAGCTCCCCTCAAAAAGATGAGGCTATGACTTTAAATACTTCCTCATTCAAGAATTCTAGGAGTAGGCCAGGAAATTTAACCCAAACCGGCGTAGCATTAAAAAACTTATTTGAATAATCTCAGTTGGGGGTCCATTTACAGAAAGAAACCATTGTTCTTCCAAAAACCCACGGCCCTCCACATAGGACATAGTCCTGATCTTCTTTATTAGATAAGGCAAAGGATAAAAACCCCTTCCGTAAAGACGCAATATCAACCTGACCCTTCAAGGCCCACTTTTTCCTAGCAAAGGATCTAACCATCTCAATATTAGGATGAGAGCCAAGAAACTTACCGACTAGGGTAAACTCCCTAGCAGAGATAGTGAGATCCAACAGAGTATCAGGAACAAAAATGGTTACTTCACCATCCACAAAGCCATCCTTCATAGTTCCAACAATAGAAGAATTCTCCACTTGTTTAGCAACCAAGATTTCCAACCACTTTTTGGGCGAAGAGGTGATGTCCTCAACATTACCAACTTTAGGGGACCCCACTAGTGGGTCCTTAGAGCTCTATTTTCCCATAACCAGACTGGGCCCGTTCTCTGAAATATTCCCAAAAAATGATAGATTTCCTGAAGGACAAGGAAAAACCATGGAGGGAATCTCAGCATCAAACAACATAGCACACGCTGCTACAACGGGACAGGGGGGACCCTTACTGTCCAGAACACCTCCTGTCACTTGTTGGGTCAGGTTCAAAATTGGTACTGGAGAGACCGCTACAGAATTGACAAAAATATCCTTGGAAAATACCGGTCCAGGACTAGGACCATTGCCTGCAACCAAACCTCCCCACCTGGCAAGAACCCCACAGAAATTTGAAAATCCTTTCCCGCTCGAAGCCTCTCCCATTTTTTAAGGAAAAAAAATAGTATCTGGCCCAATTTAATAACCTTGATATGAGAGATTTTAATGAGTTATCTTCTTGAAAGTATGCCTATGGATGTTATTGCTACTCAAATGATGGAGATTATGATGAAGAACAAGATTATATGTATACAAGACTGTAGAAAGGATTATATATGTTGTTATTTTTCCATTGATGTCAAGCAATTGATTTCTTGTTCATACTGAATTTTCATGTCTTTCAGAGTTGATTTAATTGGGAAATAGATAAAGATCAGATAATGTTAAGTTCATCTTGAGATAATTGGTTTCTACTTTATCATGTCAGTAAAGAACATTGGGAAAGCTGGTAAGACTAAAGAGTTAAGTTATCAAGTAGAAAGAAGTCTGTCGGTAAAGGGTTATGTAAGTCTGTTAGGACACCGAGATATTGAAGCATCGAGCAGTGCATGTTAGTCACCAAACTGAGAGTTATTTTCCGAGTGTAACAGATGTTATAAAAAAGGATAAGAAGAGATTTAATGACAAGATATAGTGACCTAGAGGATTCCAAGAATGAAGAAGAAGTTGGATACAAGAACTACATGTGAGAAAATTCAAGAAATAAATCTATGGTATAGATTAAGCGACAAAAGTGAAAGTTTTATTTCCAATAAAAGTGCAAGTTCTGAGGTGATGTCAAAGTGGCTAACCTAGTATCAAGTTCATTGAATTAGTTCAAAGAGATCATCTAACGGCTGAGCATGATTTAAGGAAAACCTAACCAAGGAGATTAAGAGGAAAAAATAAAGTCTATTTGAGGATGGATTCGAACAACAAAATGATGACAAGTTAAAGTGTTGAAGTGCTACCGAGTGATGTAGTGAACAGCAAAGAGGTGAAAATCTGAGTCTACAGTATAGATAGATGAAGTATTGATTCCAGTAGTTAGAAAGAGTGCATAAGGGATCTGATCAAGTAAGAGGTAGTTGTAGTTTTACAGATTATTTTATACACTGTTGTTTATTTTCTTTTGTAACAAAGAAATATCTTAACCGAGTGGACTTAATAGTCTTATTGTTAAATCCTTGAGAAAGGTAACATTCTAAAAGAGTGTTCAAAGCCCTCTAACCAGGCCATTCCTAATAGGGCGAAGATCTTAATGGGTCTTAGGTAAATCCCCTAGCAGGGTCACATATAACTATGTGTATTGTAATCTTTAACATAATTAGCCTTTAACTGAGCATGCTTCAGAAGAATATTTTCATTTGTGTGTGACAATTTCCACAAAGTTTTTACCCAAATCAGGGATGTTAAATGTGTTGAATGTTTCATGTTCATGATATTTATTGTTTATGCAAGTTACTGTTTGAGTTATTGAAGTTATTTATTGATTCATTTACTATTTTTGTTTATCCTACTGAGTTGTGTGTGTGTGTGTGTGATGTTTGTACCTATTAAGAGACACAACACTTCAATAGATCATTGCATTAGTGAAAACAAGGGGTTAGCAAGCATAGCAATCACTAAAATTGATCTATTACTTCCTATCTAGGAGTATGAAAAATGACATCTCATATTATGCATATTCCAGTGACAAATACAACCTAAGAAAGGAATTTTCAAATGAAAATTAATCTAAATGATTCAAAAACATGCATTCTAGCTCTAGAAATGGAGATAATAACAAAATAGCTAAGAAATAAGTTAGAAAGAACTATGAAAATCCCTAAAAAATTAGCAATATGAGATTGCTCCTTCAATTCTTCAAATATGGGCAGCATAAGGATGCTATCAACTCTGAAAAATTAGGAGCATTACAACAATAAAATAAAAGACTTCCAATTTCAGGGCCATTTGAGCTCAAAATCCATCCTATTTATAGGAGAAATGGAGGAAGGGGAGAAGACTCTAGAAGGGCTGCCATTAATGAGGGTGTAAGACTCATTAATAAGGAGTGGTGGAAGGAATATGTAAGAGCCATTAATACTTCATTTATGAAAGCATTAATGAGGTATGGGTGAGGGTTTAAGAAGCATGGGTGAGGGTTTAAGGTCAAGCTTGACAACTTTGACTTTAGGGGGAGTGTTGAATTCCCAATCACACCTTAATGGACTGTGACAAGCTTAAGGGTAGCTTAGGATTAGGATTAAGGCTTAAGGCAGGTGATTAAGGAGATAGAGATGGGAGGAGAGAGAATGAGTGGAGGGGGGATTAGCTGATTAAGAAGACTTAGCATGTGGGAAGGGGTTGGGATGAGTTTGAACTCATGGTTGGGCATTTTGAGATTGGTTAGGTTAGAGGGAATATTAATGAAATGAATTGTTGTAATAACATATTCACTCAATAATAGGAATTTAATTAATCATCTAAGCTTTTTATTGCTTTGTAATAATTAATTATGACTATAGCCAAATTGAATAATTTAGGCTAGGGGATTGATTTTGCAAGTGATGAGGTATGATTAGGATTTTATTAATTCCTTTTAAATTAATTACCTTAGCTAGGTATTGATTTGAATTGATTGAATTGCATTGATTTGAATGGATTGGCTAATATAATTAATGTAAATTAGTGATTAGATCACTTAGGAGATTAAATCCGATTCGAATGAATTATGCCAGCCGATTGAAGAGTTGTCTAAACATAATTGGGGGTATGATCAAACTTAGGGAAAAGAAGGTCTACGGTCAGAGTGGACCACATCTAGGTGGTTACATTTTCTCCTCTTTTAATTGATGTGCGAGCAACGCATTGATTCAAAGGAAGTTTTTGATGTTGACTTCAGAAAGATTGATAATTTTGCTCACGATCGAATGAAATGCTTGATGAGATCAGTCTCGCACTAGATCAAACTAAACTGATAGTATTGATTTTGAACTTGGTTGTCATCCAAAGATCAATAAAAGATCTTAAAGATATCATTTATGAACTTGGTTGTCGTCCAAAGATTGATAATACTGATTCCGAACTTGGTTGTCATCCAAAAGTAAGTATGAAGCTACCAGGAGCTTAGTAAGAATCTTTTAAAATGAGGAAACACAAGATATCTAGCTTATGAGAACCAAATAT
Source organism: Thuja plicata (assembly GCA_018584345.1). Taxonomy (NCBI): domain Eukaryota; kingdom Viridiplantae; phylum Streptophyta; class Pinopsida; order Cupressales; family Cupressaceae; genus Thuja; species Thuja plicata. Next base: position 641,856 of record MU226387.1, read on the forward strand.
TTCTATCCAACAGTCTTGACTTAGTCAAGAAAACTGTCATGCCCCTAGTTTGTTTGATAACGAATTCATTTTAATGTTGTTTTGAGAAAACATTTGATTGATAATAGTGTGATGATGCCCCCTTGGGAATAAAATTGAAGGAAAAAGAATGAAATCATTCTGTTGAAATGACGTATCACTTGCAGTGAACGGTTAGATTAAGTAAGAATGGATTAGAAAAAGTGAAGAAATGGGGGTGTGTTTAAGAGTAAACACACGAGTACCAAGTTAATCACATTTTGAAAAGGTGAGCTTGATTTCATTCCCAATTGATCAAAGATTTCAGGAAGCATGGGTATGTAAATATCTTGGATTTCAAATGAAAAAATAGAAAGGAGTTTGAGCTCAAATCCTTATGTTGTTCTTTCAAAAATGCATCATGCAATCTCTAAATGCAGCTAAATGCAGACTCTTAGGACTATCAATGATTTGCAGATATTGGACATTTGTATCATCATTAGGAACTTTTTGGAATGGATACCACCTGATAGTACAACAATCACTAATACCCACTGATATTATGAAAGTATGAATACTATGTTTTATTGAAATATCATAAATAGACTTAGGCATCAAGGCATAGAAGCCAGATAACAAAATAGTCACCTTCCTTTTATTATCCTTGGAAATTCATATCCTTGGGTACATTATTCTTCATATACCTTAGTGTGAATCTAATTTTAGAAAACAGACAAGGAAATTGTTTCGACCTCACCGTAGTTTACACACAACAAAGATCGAGATATATGTATCTATCGACTCATGTTGGCAGCTCTTACCATAAACATCCAAGTTAGGTGAAATTTATAGGATCATTTGGAATAATCACCATATGCAGAAATATAAGAAAATGTTATGCCCCATGTCCTTGTGACTCTTTGTCTTTGCGTAGACATCATGGAGTAACTCAGAAGACAGAACAACTATCAATTGTGAATCAATCAAATAAAATTCATAACTGCTATATGCCCCTAGTGAAAACATCTTGGGTACATAAAAGAGTCATCATCAAACCAAGATAAAATTGTTTTTAGGTAGTATTGAGAAATACTATTGATTCATTTTTCAAGCGCAGTAGAGATTCATCAATCAAAAAGTTTGAATTCAAGCAAATATGTGTTCCATGTTTGTGTATAATGTTCTTCTTGTTTGTAGTCCAATATAGGTCATAGGAACATCATTCATGTTAGTGCAATGTTTGTGTCATCCTTGTTTCATGAAAGTGTCAGTTTAGTGCAAGCATCGAGGTTCCCTCAGTGTAGAAGGATGTGTTCCCTAAGATAGAAATGTAGACAAATCCCAAGCAAGGATAAGATAGTTGTAAGAAAACAAAGTCAATTTATAGCACAGGTGTAATCATAAAGGCTTAGTATTAGCAATGCATTCATAGATGGAGTGCAGAACACAAGTGACACCTGATTGCTAGGTTTTCACCACTTGGAAAAAAAATTTCTTTCTTTCTTTTTTTAATTTTTTATTTATTTTTTCTATTTTTGCATTTTTTTTGAATGTTTTTGTAGTATCAAGGTGCCTGTTTGCAAGGTTTTCACCAAGGATACCTTTCTTCAAGACTTTTTCCATTATTTTTGGATTTTCTTCAGGATCAATTTTTTGAATGTTTTTGGTATTTTCTAAGAACTATTTCACTGTACAGGCTTTGCTAGTCGAACATAAAGCGTAGAACCGCTTCAAATGTAAATTATTGATAGGATCTGGAAGAACATCTCCCTCATGTGTAGCTAGTTGATAAGCTTGAGTCCCAGCCAATTACGTTCAAAATTTCCTTTCTTCTCTTTGTTAGGTTAGTTCTTACGATTCTCCTTTAGGACAAGATCCCCCACCTAAAATTGGCATGTTTTAACCTTTTTATTGTACCCCTTGGACATTCGTGCTTGGTATACCTTTAGATGATCAAACGCCTATTGCCTTCACTCATCAAGTAGGTCCAAATAATTCACCCCGTCAATGTGGTATTGCTCATCAGTAACAAGACTTTGTAATGATATCTACAAAGATGGGATTTCAACCTCAATAGGTAGTACTACTTCAACGCCATAGAATAGAGAAAATGGTGTGGCTCCTATTGGTATTTTGATGCTTGTTCTATAGGCCCATAGTGCCAGATTCAGCTGTAGATACCAATCTTTTCTAGACATACAGTTCGGTGTAGGATTTTGAGAATATTCTTATTAGATGCCTCAGCCTGTCCATTACCTTGAGGGTAATAGATTAAGGAGAAATCTTGAGTGATGTGGAACTATTCACAAAGGTCATCAATGTCTTGATTTTTAAATTGGCCCCCATTGTCTATTACAATTGAAGAGGGTATCCCATATCTACAAATAATGTATTTCAGAATGAACATAGCCACCTATTTTCTAGTGGCTTTGATTAGTAGCACGACCTCGACCCACTTCGTACAATACTTAGTAGCCGTAATGATGGACTTGTGTCAATTTGAAGAATTGGGATATATTTGTCCAACCAAGTCAAAGGCCCACTGCTGAAATGGCCAATGTGTAATGAAAGTATAAGTTCTCTGGCAGGAGCATCGATGAGATTTCCATGTGTCTGGCATTTATGACATGTTTTTGAAAAGTGAATAGCATCTTTTCCATGGTAGGCCAGTAATAGCCTACTCTGAGCAGTTTATTTTCTAAGGAAAAGTCATTCGAATGTGATCCACATACACCTTCGTGGACTTCTTTTAACGTGCGGTCTAACTCTTTGAGTTCTAAACATCTAAGAAGCGTACCATCAAGACCTTGTGGATATAAGTTATTAGTTATGATGACATAATGCAATGCTATCCTAATCAAGGATTTTTTCTCATTTTTGGATAGATTGTTGGGAGTAGTTTGGTCAATTAGGTAAGCAATGATATTAGCATACCAAGATTGGTATGGGGTGTTCAAAGCACAAATTACTTGGTATTTAGGGGTATCAAAGGAAGGATAGGATATTTCTTCCACCAAGAAGTCAAAGCAGAATTCATGTTCCTCCAGTTGTAACATGGATGCCAAGGTAGCCATAGCATTTGCAGCTTTGTTTTATGTTCTGGGTATCTGTTGGAATGTGACAAAGATAAAGTACTTCTTGAGGTCATCAACCAATTGTTTGTAGGGTTTCAAATTTCTATCTTTCGTCTAATAATATCCATTTACTTGATTGATAATAAGCTGGGAGTCACCATACATGTGTAACTCTACGATTTTCCATTCCATGGAAAGTTTAAGACCGTTTACCAATGCCTCATATTCAGAAATGTTGTTTGTGCATGGAAAGATTAATTTATAAGACTTGGGTATTTTGTAGCCTTGAGGAGTTATGAACAGAACTCCTTCTCCAAATCCTCTTTGTGTGAAGGAACCATCAAAGTACAATTTCCATGGATACTCAGTTAAATGCATAATTGTCTCATCAGGGAATTCAATTCTTAGAGGTTCATCATCTTGAAGCAGTGAATCAGCTAGTTGATTTGTGAGGACCTCTCTTTTAATAGCCCTGTTGTCCACATACTCAATGTCAAATTCACTTAGAATGAGGACTCACTTTGATAGACATCCTGTTAGGGATGTTTTTCTTAAAAGGTACTTCAAAGGATCAATCTTAGCAATGAGACATTTTGTATGTGAGAGCATGTACTGTCTCAATTTTTGTGATGCGAAGAGGACTGGTAAGCGTACCTTTTCAATAATGCTATAATTGAGCTCATAGGAGAGTAGCATTCTTCTAATGTAGTAGATAGCTCTTTCTTTCTTTGTTTCATCCTCTTGTGCTAATAATACTCCTAATGATGTAGCTGTGGCTGAAATATATAGGAGTAATGGTTTTCCATGAATAGGTGCCATAAGAATAGGAGTAGCAAGGTACCCTTTTAATTCTCTGAAGTTGGCTTCATAGTGTTCATCCCATTTGAAAGTGACCCCTTTATGTAGTAATTTGGTAAAGGGTTGTTCTCTGTCAGCAAGTCGTGACATGAACCTCCTGAATGATTGAAGTCTCCCTTGTAGTGTCCTCATTTGACTGATGTTTCCTTGAGGAGTCATCTCTAGAATGGCATTGAATTTTGCAGGATCTACCTCAATTCCCTTCACTGAGACAATAAACCCTAAAAGCTTTCCTGATTGGACCCCAATGGCACATCTCTTTGGATTGAGCCTGAGTTGAAATTGCTCCATACGATCCAATATCTTCCTCAAGTCAGCAATATGAGTGCTCCTTTCTTTGGATTTAGCTAAGGTGTCATCTACATAATCCTCCATGTTTTTATGCATCATATCATGGAATATAGTAGTAATTACTCTTTGATATGTAGCACTGGCATTCTTTAACTCAAATGGCATGACGTTCCAGCAAAAGGTGCCCCATGTGCATGTAAATGCAGTTTTCTCTTGATCCTTAGGAGCAATTTTTATCTGATTATAACCTAACAAACCATCCATTAATGAATATAGTTGGTAGCCAACTGTGAGGTCTATGATCATATCGATGTTAGTTAGAGGGAAGTCATCCTTAGGACATGCCTTGTTTAAGTCTCTGAAGTCTATACATATCCTAATAGATTTATTAGATTTAGACACTGGGACCACATTGGAGATCAATCCTGCATAGGCAATGACTCTAATGAATCCAACTTTCAACAATTTCTCTAGTTCTGCCTTGACTAGAAATGCAACATGAGGATGCATCTTTCTAAGTTTTTTTTTCACGGGCTTAATCCCAGAAGCTATGGACAAGTGGTGCATTATAAATTTAGGATCTATTCTAGGAATATCTCTATAAGACCATGCAAAGTTGATCTTCTTCTTTTTCAAGAACTTTGTGAACCGTGTCTTTTCCTCTTCTAACAAAGATTGTGCTAGGTGGACTATTTGAGGAACTTTAGCTATGCCTAAATTAACCGGCTGTGTTGGTTCTATCAGAACTGAAGACCTTTCTTGAATGTGCTTGGGGAGGATATCAAGAACCTCATCCTTTGGTGCCTCTTACAGGTTTTCACCATTGGCTACGTCTTTTGCTTTTACTATTTAAGGATCTGATACTACCACAATGTGGTTTTCACCATCAGTTCCCTTTTTCTTTTTATTCTTCAATTTTTGACTTAGAAACTTGATATCCTCCTATGACATGTTCATTCTCCTTGCATTGGTGGAAGAAGGGTAGGGTTCACAAGCATTTCGATAGCAAGTGAAGGTGTATTCATTGGGAAAGTCAAGGATATGAATAGGATCTGCACTATTCCAATCAATGAGGTCGGGGTTTATCAAAGACAAAGAATCAAACAATGGGAAGGACAACATCGTGTTAGCATCATGACTATTAATTGACATGACATGTCCTATTAAGTTAAATTATTTGATGTTTAGATCAATAAGAGCTAGATCATTATTAAAAGGGTCATCGTTAGTTATATGTGGACCAAACGCTAGTGACTCGTCAGTAGAAATTTCATCATCATCTCTCTGTAAAAGGAGGCTTCTTTCTTGTCACCTCTAAACTTCTAGACTTAGGAAAGCACCAGTCTCTCCATTAATGATGGGGAGAAGGAATTCCTCCTCTACTTCAATAATACCATTGTTGTTGGGAGTAATGTTAAAATGTTCACAAGGTGCTGAGGGAGCTGCCAACATGTGGATTGTATCTATTTCAATGTCTTCAATGTTGGCAAATAGCTCATCCCATTCATAATCATGAGAGTCAGTGATTTCATCATCAGATCCATTTAAGTGTTGAACAATAGATATCTGATGTACTCAGTTAGCTATGTGTGGATCAAAGTGTGGTAGATCAAGGACATGTGTGATTTTGACTGACTGACCCAAGTTAGGATGTGAATCCAACCATCGGAGTGTGCTCTCCATAGCTATTACTATCAATGGTACCTCTGGATCAACTGTTGTTATGTCTCCTACCTCTTGAATAGGAGGTTGTGCTAACAAATGGGTGCGAAGATCTTGTGGTACCTCAAAGCTTGGTACATAATGTTGTCCTTGATAGTCGGGATTCTCTGTGCCAACATGTAACAATATTTCATAGGATCATTGTTCTAGTTCTACCTCTTCTATTTCATCACTCCCTTTGTCAGAGGCTAGGCTGTCTTTCAAAGAAGTTTTGTCATATTTAGTATGAAAACCCATTCTTGTTTTGTCTCTGGTATTCTGGAACTCCATGGGTATAGGTTCAATAAGTCCTCTTCCTGTGTTGTTTAGAGGTCCTTTTCCTTTGTATCCCATTGTCTTAAGGAGATCATATACTACTTTTCCATACTATTCTGGGGATATCTCTACATGTTTGACCTTAGCTTCCTTCGATTCTTCTTTGTAAAGCCAGTCCAAGACTGCCTATTCTTCTGCATTATCTAAAGAAGATGTGGATGCCTTTACCATTCCAGTTTCTTTGTGGATTTATGGCTCCTTGGATGCAGTAGGTGTGAATGTCAAGGAAGGTTTCCCATGGGACCTTGGTGATACTAGAAGCTCTATTAATGACGGGATCATATCCAACTTGTATTCTCCCATACCTTTTTCTTCAAGTTTTAAGGTTTTTTTGAAACTCTTTATAACCATGTCCTTGGTAGTCTCAAGAGTGATCTCATCCATGGCTTCCTTGTTATGTGGAATCATACTACCTACTTTGATATTGTTGCAAGTATAATTAGCATCCGAAGGAATTATCACTTCCACCCCATTATGTGGGAATTTGATACACTGGTGGTAAGTAGACGACACAGCTTGCATTTTGTGGATCCAAGGTCTCCCCAACAGGATGTTGTAGGCTAGGGGTAGATCCAGAACTTGACATATGACATTTGTTTCAATTGGTCCGACCCTGATGGGTAGAACAATAAGACCTTTAGAGGATCTTTCTTCCTCATCATAAGCTTTGATAGTTATTTTTCTTCTAGAGTCAATGGTCTGTTCTAAGAGACCCAGTTTCCTGATTAGATTAAGTGTACAGATATTCAATCCTGCACCTCCATCTATCAATACGTGTCTAACATGAGATTTATGAATAAGGGCTTCAATATGGAGGGGTTGAATATGTGGATGTGTCAATGATTTATCATCCTCTTTAGAAAAGGAGAGGTAATGTGGTGCTGAGATATGATTAACCATCGATTGGAATTTGTCTATATCAAGGTCCTTTGGAAAATTAGTGACATGTAGGGCTTGTTCCATGATTTCCCTATGCACTGTGGATATTTTAAGCAACTCAAAAATGGAAATTTCCATAGAGGTTCATTGCAATTGGTCCACCAAGTTGTACTTTTCTAAAGGAACAGTAACCATGTGTTTCGCTGGTGGTTTAGGAATAGTAACAATAGGGACTTTGGATGTTGATGCCGATTTTGAGGTAGAATTAGGTCCTTTGATCATAACCTATGCTTGGCTCTGAGTCATCACATTTGATTGTAAAGAAACACCTTTGATTGTGACCACATTAATTGAATCAGTTTTAATGTCTAGCATATTGATCACATTATCATTATTGGAGTAGGTGTAGTTGACTTCATTACCTTTTCCTTTAGATGCTTCCCCTTTCTCGTAATTAGGGAACAGTTTGTTGAATGCAGTATGATCTTCGTTTTTAGTGTGCCCCTCTACTTTGATCTTTCCTCCTTGAATGAGGTCTTGAATAACATGTTTGAGCTTAAGGCAATTGTTAGTCCTGTGCCCTTTGTTCTTGTGAAAGACACAGTAAGATTTGTCATCCCACCATTCTGGTTTGAACTCTGGTTCCCATGGTTTGGAATCTAGGATTGTGAGAACTTTGTTTTCTAATAGTGTCTTCAAAACAGTCTCGAGAGGCTCTCTCAAAGGAGTAAATGTTCTATGAGGTTTGGAAGTCCATGGCCAACATTTTCCATTATCATTGTTTGATTTGGGTATGGAGGTTTTTACCTTGGCATCTTTTCTTGCTTGCATGGTGTTAGTTAGATTGAACACCTCAGGTTTAGGACCAATATTGGATGCATCTACTACACCATCGTTGACAACATTTTTATTCTCCTTCCACCATTTAGGTTTGGAGTTGGATTTGTTAGATTTTTTTTCACTTTGAAGAGTGATTTCTCCCTTTTTCACCATAACTTCCTTGATACAGATGGCATTTTTAATCATCCTATCAAAGCTAGGGGAGTCTTGCAGTCGTAATGTGTAGTTCAATGCAGGTACTAGGTTATTAACAAAGATTTCCATCTTTTCATATTTGGGAATGGCCCTTGAATACCATGCAAAGATTTTCCTCCACCTTTGTAGGAAGTTGGTAAAGGATTCACCAGTCTTTTGTTTCGTGGTGTATAGATCCATCATAGTCACATCATCTATATTATAGGAGTAATGTTGGATAAACTGTTGAATTAACTCCTCAAAATTTTTGACCTTGGGTGTAAGTTTTGAGAACCATTCCATGGTGTTGCCTCCTAGACTTCCAGGGAAGAGCCGCATGAGGTAAGTAGGTTCATGCATGTACTCTATGCTAAGAGCACAAAATTATCGAACATGGTCATGTGGATCAGTCTCTCCTGTATACTTTTCATATTTTTTCCTTGCCACGTTGGGAGGGATTGGAACGATAGTGATACTATTGTCGAAAGGAAATGGACAAATGGAGTCCACCGAGTATTTCATTTTGGGTTTAGCCTTCTCTTGTTTGAGAGTCGCAAGCTCCATTTTCATTAAGGTAAGTTGTTTGGTAAGAATAGATATAGGAGTTGGTATCTCATTTTCCTTCAGTTGTTCCACATCATAATCTTTGGGTAAATTAATGCCAGTGGATGCTAAATGGAGAAAGTATTTCTCTTTATCCTCCTTAATCATCTTTTCCATTATCTTGTGGAACCTCTTGCTCTATTTTAGTTTATCATATTCTTCTTCAGTGATGTCTTCCTAACTACCTGATTCAAATAGAGGACGTTCAAATGTGGGTTCTTCTTTTTCATTGATATCTTCGTGCTTTTGATTTTTTCTTTTGTCATATTCTTCAAAAGTTTCACTCCATTGGTGAGTGTTTCTATCCATTTGTGCAGAGTCTAGATCAAGTAGGGAACTACAAGATGTTTCTCCCTGAAAGTATAGTCATTTGGGAGGCACTTTCAATCCTTCAAACATGTACTTGTTGCATCTTGTGTTAACCGTGTGGTTGTTTCTAAACTTTGTCAAATTTTTCCCGATAGTGTCAAGTAGAGTCTCAAATCGTTCAAGTGAGTGTGTCTAGGTAGAAGTGTCATTTGTGTTTTGGTGGAAGTAAATGATTCTAGCATCAAAGGGTTATAATGCCCCGATAGTGAGCTGGGAATCAAGCTTTTGTAAAAAGGTGGATAGACCATGCGTATTGAGACAGATTGTAGGAGTCTGACAGGACATGCAAGGTAGACGTCTAAATTTTTTTTTGATATAGCCATAGTGAGACAAGAAAAAGAAATAAGGATAGATGTAAATATTCAAAAGGGGATCCAAAATAAACTATCTTCCTTGGAGAGGCAACGATACAGGTTCCCATTGTTCAAATCTTGTCAATTTTGTCTTAGAAGTGCATGAAGTTTGTTTGATCAAAGATCACTTTCTGATATTTTTTAGTGAATCAAAAACACATGCGTAGACCAAGGTGAATTTTTTTGCTTGTTTGAAGATGTTATCTTTTTAATGATTTTCAGTCACATCAAGCATTGTTGCATTGTTAAAGGGTGAAACACACACACATCTTATCCCTATTTTCTAGGTGGAGGATGAAAATCCTTGCTCATTGACTTAGGTACACACTCAAATGCTAATCAGAATAAAACCATCAACAAGCACACAATGACTCTAGTCATGATGTTGTATTAGCCGACTTAAAATGCAAGTGAGGGCACGATATGACGAGTGTCTTGGGGAAATTAATTTTTTCCTTGTACAAGGATTATCACCCTTTCAGTGATGAATCAGGAATTCTTTCAGTTTAAGTGTTGTCTATGATTGTGCAATCCATTTGAAACCATCCCCCATAGAATTGCACAAGGCAAAATTGAGGCGTATAGCCCTATGAGTACTTAAATATGTGTAGTCTTGCAAGCAATATTCAAGCAGCTCCACTCTACACATACCCAAGCATGTTCAAGGAATGATGCCAAAATTCCATGAACAAAATCAGCTCCATCTTCCGAGGCTTTAGCCTACGAGGAAGCAATTATTTATACTGAGTTGGAAGGGTTGGAGTAAAACTTGTCCTCACTTGGGTTGTTCCCAGGAGATTTTTTCCTCAACCGGCAGGCCCTCTACTATTAAATAAGCGTACAAAGGATTGGTGAGCGTAGGACGTCTAGATTTCTAATTCCTCTGAAGAAGAAGAGCATACTCTCCTAATCCATGACATTTTCTCCCAATTTAGATTCATTCAAACAATTCATTCCCTTAAGCAATGTTGTGCTTGATTTAAGATGTTCCTATTTTAGGAAAAATAGAATGCTTGAAAGTAAATTTGTGTTGTTCAATTGACCATAGTTTTTAGTGTTTTTCTTGTCCAATTACTTAACCAAATTGAATTAAATGATTGAACTTGTTCATTGAGCCACAAAATTTTAATGCTTTGATTGTTCAGTTACTGATCCAAAAGAAATTTAGTTTTTTTTCCTTGTTCAATTCTCTCCAAATTCCTTTTAACTCATTAACTGATTTGTGAGTTTCTTATTTTCCTTAAAAGGAAAAGAGCATATTCCTCTAGTCAGTTTAGTAGAAGATTAGAAAATGTCGTTAGTTTCGAAAGCATGAAAAAAAGAATAGAAGTCAAGATAAGGGATCAACAATCTGTAAAACCACAAGTTAGTATATTTTTATTTTTTGCTCTTTTAGCTCTGACAACAATCTACAAACATAAGATAGGCTTCTAAAAATAGGATCTAAATCATGAAAACAACCATGTTAGCAAGTTAGAAATCAAATTTGTCAATGTTAGAACTTTGTATTTCTGCCCCCTAGACAACAAACGATATTTCAGAGACCCAATATGATACAACCCAAAAATGATAAAAGAGTGACCCCAAATGATAAAATTCACCCAGGATGATAATCCTTTTATGCGAAACAATAACACGTACCAAAAATGAAAAATAAGCTACCAGAAACAATTTTAAGATGAAATTTTACCTTCTCAAAATGCAACGATAGACGATATTAGAAATCCCAAAAATAATAAAATATTTACCGAAAATGATAAGTTGCTCCCGAAAATGATAAAGGAATGACCGAAAATGATATGTTGCTCCTGGAAAAGCTAAACTGCTTGCAAATTTTGAAAATGTGAAGGGCAGAGAGCAAAATTTGGTGAAATTTCAAGAAATCTTGCCCCACGGTGGGTTCTAGACATGTGTGTGTGATTTTTGTAACTGTTAAGAGACACAACACTTCAATAGATCATTGCATTAGTGAAAACAAGGGGTTAGCAAGCATATCAATCACTAAAATTGATCTATTAATTCCTATCTAGGAGGAGTATGAAAAATGACATAATAGCCCTCAGATTATGCATATTCCAGTGACAATTACAACCTAAGAATGGAAGATTCAAATTAAAAGTAATCTAAATGATTCAAAAACATGCATTCTAGCTCTAGAAATGGAGATAATAACAAAATAGCTAAGAAATAAATTAGAAAGAACTATGAAAATCCCTAAAACATGAGCATTATGAGATTGCTCCTTCAATTCTAAAAATATGGGCAGCATAAGGTTGCTATCAACTCTTAAAAATTAGGAGAATTACAACAATACAATAAAATACTTCCAATTTCAGAGTCATTTGAGCTCAAAATCCATCCTATTTATAGGAGAAATGGAGGAAGGGGAGAAGACTCTAGAAGGGCTGCCATTAATGAGGGTGTAAGACTTATTAATGAGGAGTGGTGGAAGGAATATGTAAGAGCCATTAATGATTCATTTATGAAAGCATTAATGAGGTATGGGTGAGGGTTTAAGAAGCATGGGTGAGGGTTTAAGGTCAAGCTTGACAACTTTGACTTTAGAGGGAGGGTTGAATTCCTAATCACACTTTAATGGAATGTGACAAGCTTAAGGATAGCTTAGGATTAGGATTAAGGCTTAAGGAAGGTGATTAATGAGATAGAGATAGGAGGAGAGAGAATGGGTGGAGGGGGGATTAGCTAATTATGGTTAATTAGCTAATTAAGAAGAATTAGCATGTGGGAAGGGGTTGGGATGAGTTTGAACTCATGGTTGGGAATTTTGAGATTGGTTAGGTTAGAGGTAATATTAATGAAATACATTGTTCTAATAACATATTCACTCAATAATAGCAATTTAATTAATCATCTAAGCTTTTGATTGTTTTGTAATAATTAATTAGGACTATAGCCAAATATAATAATTTAGGCTAGGAGATTGATTTTCCAAGTGATAAGGTATGATTAGGATTTTATAAATTCCTTTTAAATTAATTACCTTAGCCAGGTATTTTTTTGATTGTATTGGCTAAAGTGATTAATGTAAATTAGTGATTAGATCACTTAGTAGATTAAATCTGATTCAAATAAATTATTTAAGCCGATTGAAGAGTTTTCTGAACATAATTTGGGGTATGAACATACTTAGGAAAAATAGGGTCTATGGTCAGAGAAGACCAAATCTAGGTGGTTACAAGTTGAATCAGAGTTGAATGTTAATGTTTAAAGCATCATATTTGTCTAATTCACCCCCTCTTAGTAATCCAACTGTTACCTTAATCCCTTCCTTTTATGCCTTACTCAAATACCCAAGTTGAACAAAATAAAAGGTGGCTAAATATTATGTTTGTTTTCAAAGTTTGTATGTTTTCCTTATTCATCTTCCATTCAAAGGATGTATTTGCAACTTCTCTAATCCTTGAGATGAAAATTGATAAATTTTTCATAGATTAGTCCTCCTTCAAAATATCACTCAACAATCTACTACCTTTATAAACAAATTTGTTACAAGAATGACAATAATTGTATGAGGAATTAGTGAACATCGTATTGAGTTCTTTTCTAGTAGGATGTAGTCTTTTGAATCTATTCTAATTGCTAACTTGAGTGATAGAATGTTCTTCTTTCATTTCATCTTCAATCTTCTTGGGTTCATCAACACTTAATATTTTAGAGGAACATCATTACATTTATTTTCATTTTCTTTCTTTGGATGCTTAGAAATTTTTTAATTATCACCTTCTTCAATTCTAATACATGTCTTAATGAAGGGTGACTTTTGATTATTTATCATATCATCTAAAATTTTGGTATTGTTTTGTATAGTTGTAGATTGTTTTCTTTCTCAAAGTCCTTTCCCAATGATACCATTCTCATTCAATATTTCTTTAGTCCTTTTATTTTACCTTTGATTGAGCTAACACAACTGGTTTTATTCCATTTTCGTCTTTTAATGAATTTTCAGACTTATGAACATATCTTAAAATTCTTCAAGATTCGATCTTTCTTTTTAATTGTCCCTTCAAAATATTTTTAGCCTATCTAGGGTCGATATTAGTTCACCTTCTAGATCATAGGGACATATATTAAAATAATTAAAGTATTTTAAGGTACCTACGTTTGTATTTTCTATAACCTTTCTTCAACTTCATTACAAAACTCACTTCCTCAATTGGGATTGCCTTCATTCTTCTTCAATATCGTGAAGGTGACACCTATCTATGATGAATTTTCATCTATTTTTATTATCTCCAATGTAGTTAGTATTTCATGTAGCTCATCCATACATCTAAATAACTTTTAAATCAAACCTTGGGAGAAGGGGTTTGAGTACCTTACTAAAAATCATGTTGAATCTTCACATCTTTACCAAGGACTCAAAGTTTATTAAAATTTTCATCTTCATGGAGAAGGTATGTGGAAATATCTTCTTCTTTCTTCATCTTCATAATTTAAAACAATCCTCTCTAAGCTTGGTTCTTAGCTTACTTCAACTTCTCACCACCTTAATAATTATTATGGATCTCTTCCCAAATTTCCTTTGTGGTATTATAATGCATAATCTTGACAAACTCAGAATTTCATAGACCACACCAAATAGCATTCTTAAATCATTAATTAATTTTTTCTCTATTTTCAACTTGATTTTTTGGTGGATTTTTAGGAATTATGTAACCATCTACCCAAAAAATGTCCACATGTCAAACCCTAATAAAATAAAGTATGTTTCCATTCTCACAATCTCGAGAACATATTTAGATCCATCAAATAGTGGTGCCTCCTTTGAAGAAACATTTTCTTGACCTACCATCCATATCATCCAAGATTTAGCTAAATCTTATAGGCTTCACCAAGGAAACATGAATTAGAGAATAAACAAATACTAATAGGGGCAAATCAAATTTTTAATATAACTTAAATTTATCCATCAACAATACTAATAGGGGAAAGATTGAATGTACAATAAATGATTACATCCACTCACAAGAACACCAAATTTATATAGAAACCTTTAACAAAAAATTCATCCTGAGAATACCTTCTTCGATGTAATATCCAAATCTACTCTCACAAAATATAATTAAACTTGTACAATTATTTTGGAAGAACCAACCCACAAGAATTTCAATCAAAAGGATACCAATTCCCTTACAAAATGATTTTTAGGGACCAACCACTAGGAGACACCCTTAATATTTACCAACTGATGTGCAAGAAGCATCCTATAGGAGATACTAGTCCCATTAGACTTGGCATTAATCTAGCCATTGAACACAAATTCATATTTACAAAATGAATCATATAGGAGTAATTAATATTTTTTCATAAAGATCTTCTCTATTTCTATTGGTATACATCCAACATTAATATTAACCAAGTGGCAAACATTTGGGAGGAATATCCACTTCTCATCAATTTTGTCCTACAATTAAGCATGAAATAATATATCATATAAATATAGATATAGGTATAAATACACACATAGTATCATAATGTGGAATTCATAGCATATTATTTGCATCCCTTAAATATATTTATGAAATTATTGGCTATATAGAAATTTGATCCTTTTATATTCATCTCAATGTTGGCTTAGAACCAGTTTCACAATCACAATAATCTAGTATAATATATGTTATCCATAGGTAAATACTCAATTCATGTAATGTGTAGTAGGATCAACCTTAGATAATCTGTCATAGCATAGGAGAAAAGTGACATTCTTAATTTCTCATGATTAATTTTACTAGCTCTAAGTCACCTTCACACGATCCCACTATATGTTGCATATTTCCTTTAGATGACAAAAACATTGAAATATTAAATGGATAAAAAATACTTCCTAATAGCTCCACCTAGCTAGAAAACCACAATCTCAAATAAAAAGTAGTGGTGGAATGTGACATCATAAATAATGACAATACAACATGGTGAAAATACCAGCTTCGAAACAAAAACCACAAGAATATAGCACAAACTATTGAATACTTCAACAATCTTGCTACACACCTAGGAAATACTAAAGCTCATAAAATTTATTTCTCTTGTAAGAACAATCAATCAAAATGATTTCTTGAAATTGCTTCTATGAAGATTCTATAATACTAGCTCCTTGAACTCTTTCTATGAAGTTTCTATAGAATTAGTTGCAATATTTCCAATTGACTAAGACTTAGTTTAGAAATGCACCAACTTTTGACAATAATTACAACATCTACAACTTTGAAATTCTTAGTTGACATCAAAGACAACAATATCATTGCAATATTTCCAGCAATCTGCCATATGCCTTTGACATCTCTAACAATATTTATAACAAATATATTTTATTCTCCTCTTCATCGACAAAAAATATTCAAAAATAGATTCTCATGGTCTATTCCTAAAAAAAATTGACATATTTATAAATGATCAAAATAAAAATATATTAATAATTTAAATGTATTAATACTGTCAATAATATTCTCTAGAAAAAATAATATAAGATCACCCATAACCAAAGGGTTTGTGAACATCCTTGCTATAAATAAAAATAAAATTGATAAATTTGATTTCATTAGTAGAAACAAAATATGGTCGATTATATAAAAATAGACACGAGACCTATTCAAAATATTTAAGATTTGGCAATTATAATTATTCCAACTAGTTAACCATTCTAATATCCCAAATAAAGATGATACATATCCCTAGCAGAGTCATTAGATGTAGTGGTCTATAAATTGATATTTTTTTCATACACTAGACCTTTTTATGAGAGAGAAACTAAGAAACTTTATATAATGATCATGAATATTGTGAATACCACAAGATTAAATACCACTCCCCTAATAACTACATGAACTTAAAAGGCTATGGTCAAGCTTTCATTAATTGTAATTGTATTGAGGTAGAAGGAGGCACATCATAATCACGAAAAATATATATTAGACATGTTGAATTAGAAAGCTTCTAGATAATAAATATTTCCATAATCAAATGTAGAAGCTTTCAAATACAATAAAATGAACTCCACAAATTTAATGTCTTTTATTAGGGACCTATCAAGATGCTTCTATAAAAATAAACGATTAAGGCCATCATTTGATCAAAGTCAAAACTAACACAATTATTCTAACTAAATTTTATATCATAAATAATTGTCGCACATATGATATCATAGCCAACTACATTGAGTGCACCCTAGACGACAAAAACCTACTAGAAAAATCAAGTCCTGTAAATGTATCATTACTCTAAAGTGTGATAAGATCGTTGTCCAACGACCCACTTTCCCTTCTTCCAAGAGCCAATAGAACCTTCTTGTAAATTTTGAAGAAATTCTAACACAAATTTCAATTATAGAACTTCTCAAAATATCTTATATTCACAAGGATGTATTATATAAAGCCTTATATAATTTAAGAGTCGTAAAAAATATTTATCCATCACATTTCGAAGTGCCTAAAAAACAATTATTCTCAAACCACCACCTCACATTTAGACATCATCATGTCCCTCTCATAGCCCATCTCATTACCGGCCCCTATACCTCAAACCCTTCATAAGATAAACTAAAAGAGAATGCTTACTAAATTAAGCATTAATTTTGAAAATACAAGATCCACAAATTATTAGTATCAAGAATTACAAAATGGACTATAAGAATCAACAAAAACGCCTCTATTCATCTAAAATTAAAAATTAAAAAAAATTACAAGATCTTGACCTTAGATCCACAAATTATTACTATCAAGAATTACACAAAAAAAAAGGCTATAAGAATCAACGAAGATAATACATCTCATAGCATTTCAATCATTAAAAAAATTCACTTAACCCTCAATGAATTACATAAAATAATACCCTGTACAAACCAGTAGTTCAGAAGGATTTGAGTTGTCAAGGAAACCCTAAATTCATATATAGAATTTTTTTCCATTGAATACAGTTTTGGAAGCCAAGCTGCCGTAAATTGATGGCTTTAGATAACATATTTCCATGATCATTCTCCATAATCGCGATTGCCATCGTCACTGATTTCAAAATTACCTGCACTCAAATCCTTATCAAGAAATTAACCCAACAAAGTCCCCAGTAAATCACATCATCTTCAAAACTTGGTTATCACAAACAAGCATATGGAAGAAAACTTGGTTATCACAAACAAGCATATGGAAGAAGATAATTAAACTCTACAAAAAGAAAGCCAGATGAAAAAGAAGAACATAAATAGCCGCTTCAGTGATTCTAAAGCAATGAAAACCCTAGACAAAACCTATCATGGATTTCAACCGGGAAGAAAAGGCATGATATATGAGAGACTGGTAATTAGTAAAGTAGGAGAAAAACCAAGGGATGCTCAAAGAAATTGAAAATGAAGATGAAACGTGATATTGGTTCGGCTCGACCCAATCAATTGATGAAATCATTATTGTTGGATGGGTTGAACCGAAACAATACCACATTCTACCTTCCTCCTCAGAAAGCACTCTACTTCTCAATACACAAACCCTAATTTGTATGGTTGGTTTATATAGAGGAAGGAATGCATGTTAGCAGACAGAAGGCATATTTGACGGTAATCAATCACCTGGAAATTCGAATTCATCCTTCAATTGCCAACTTTAATGATCGAATTTTCCATAAAGTATATGGTCACCGAATTTTGATATACGACCGCCTTATTTTATATGTCGAATATAGTTTAATATGTCGATGTCATCGAGCCCACAAAGAGAGGGGAATGAGTTTTCACAGTTATGTTTGGAAAATCTTCACGTGTATTCATTTAACTTCATCACAAGATCAGACTTCAAATTATTAATCAAAAGAATTAACAGATTACCTGTTACACGACTTAATTTAAAATGAATCAAAGGTAGGTGGGAATTTTTTTCATTTATTTTTTTAATAAAGTAGCATAGGCCACTAAATAAACTGTATATTATATCAGTATAACAGTGAGAGCTATCAGAAAACTTGTTCAAGGGATGCCACCCAGCCACCCTAAAACATTAAAAATTACAGAATCAAGGAAGTTCAAATCCCAAGTCCTTGAGAAGAATTGCTTAATTATAGAAGGTTAGATACAAAATACAAGACCGACTATGACGACAGGACACAAATTAACAGAAGATAAAATGTCATAGTAGAAGTGGGACCCAAAAATATGAAAAAGCTTGGAGATGGAACACACTCAATATGTTTCTTATTCTGTTCTATGATGAGAACTAGTTTCTCAACATTGCTTTGTATCAGCTTTATAACATTCTCATGTATTTGTAAAACACTAAATTGAATGAGGTTGGGTATGAGTCTCTTCTTTAGTTCTACATCATGTAGCTTGGGTGGATGGGAGGTACTTCATTTTTCTCTAGTAACATGTTCTATTCTCGATAGATTACTTTGTATAGGTCAAGGAATCGGGTTTGGGTTTTTCTTTCTTATTTCAATAAAGTTTATTTAGTGGCCTCTACCACTTTATTTGTATAAAAAATAAAATAAAATAAAAGGGTGAAAATGTCCCCATGAAAATCTTTTTTTTTTATGAATAGTGCCTTTTCAATCAATAAAATATCAAACTTACATATCTACAAAAAAGAGGCCGGGGGGATATAAAAATCACCCCACAGAGTTCACACGGCAAAGCCAGAAACATAAATCAATTATTCATAGAAAAAAAAAAGGCATAAAGCCTTTACGTAGCAAGAGCAGTGACAGAAGGAGGAGGATCTTTATCATCATAACCCCACACATCATTAGGGTTAACAGGAGGGTCAGGGAGTGACCAACCGTCATCTTCAGCTTCTTCTTTATCTTTCTCATCTGCCCTGGGTGGAGAAATGGCTAAAGCCAGGCGGGGAAACTTGGAAAAGGTGGCAGGATGCTAATGAGAGCCACGACGAGAACAAGGAGCATCAGGAGGGGCAGACTGAGCCAGAGCTGGAGACCACCGAGAAGTACGATGAGGCGAAGAAGCCGAGTGGCGTCGCCAACCGTCGCCGCCACCTCTCGGAGAGTGGTGGCGGGGTGCCTGAGACCGCGGGGTGCGTGAGTGGCGCGCCAAGGAGCTGCGCCCACTAGGAGGAGTATCCTCAGCAGAAATGACATCAGGACGAACCCTGGCAACAGTATAGGGAGCATTGCCCCAATGATTGAGCAGCTCCTATAGGTGAGCCACTTCTAGAGCCACTTTATTGGCTTGAACTTGAATCTGCATTATAACATTATTACATATGCAAGCCTTGTTATACAAAGCAACATTCGTATCAAGAAAGCTGTGAGAAAAAATAACAGCATTCCTATCTTTCCATAAAGTAAACAAAATCTTCATCCTGAAAGTACGCCAAATCTTGGTAAACTTTGAGGGAAATCTAGGAGAATCTCCTAAGACAATCATGTGCCAGGAAAAAGGCTCAGGCTGAAAGGGTTTGAAGAAATCATGAATCCACTGCCAATACTGTTGAGCTCTCCTACAAAACCAGAAGATGTGCAAGAAAGTCTCAGGGTGACCACAAAAAGGACATCGAGGGTCATGAACACCCAAATGTTTGAGCCTAGGGCCAACTGGGAGCCCTTGAAAAATCAGACACCAAGCAAAAAGAGCCATCTTGGGCTCCGTAATGAGAGGATGCAAGAATACAAATCATTACCTTAGTCATCATATTTGACTTTGTTTGCTCATGCAAATATAAGAATGAATTGTAAATATTGCATGTGAAAGTTTCCTTTTTAATATCTAGCACATTTTCCACTATGTTGGTCTATCTTTCCACAAAATTAGCTCCTATGTGTATAAACCGTGAAGATTGTTAAAATTAGAGAGTTTAAATAGATTTTACTAGTTTCAAATATATGGATTTGAAAACATAAATATATAATATGCATAGAGAGATGTATCTCTTACACAACACAAGAATTTATGCGACAAATAAGTTGGGGTGTGATTAAATAGCGTTTATGCATTTTTAAGTACTATCTCATCACATAACTATTTTGTAACTAAACTAGATGATGGGGCCACCCATAATAAATAAGTTTCAAATAGCTACTTACATTCTAATGAAGAACACTTAACATGCATGGCTTCTACAAAGTGTACAAACATACAAACACAGCGCTGTTTTGAACATCCTCGATTAACTTTTCTTATACCTTTCATTTCTATATGTTAAGCCCTCATACGATTACTAGAAAATTACTAGCATGCTTGCAAACATTTCCTCTCCTTTTCTCATCATCTCTCCTTTTCTCATCATTATCAATGACAAGATGTCCTTAGTTGTCAAAATTAGCTGTAATAGATGTTCTTATTTGCTTAGAGCAAACGAATAGATAGAAGTAGATAATAAATAAAATTCCTCAAACAAGAAATGCCAGATAGAAAAGATCATAAACAGCCGGTTCTGCGATTGCTATTTAATGCAATTAAAAACCCACACAGAACCTATCATGGATTTCAGCTGGGAAGAAAGGGCATATATGAGAGCCTGCTAATTAGGTAAACCAGCAGAAAAAACAATGAAATTTGGAAAGAGCTTGAAAAGAGAGATAAAACGTGATATTGGTTCGGCTCGACCCAATCAGTTCAAAATGAGCTTTTTGGGGTGGGTTGAACCGAAACAATACCACATTCTACCTTCCTCCTCATTCAAAACACTACACTTCTCTATACAAAACCCTAATTTGTATGATTGGTTTATATAGAGGAAGAAATGCATATTAGCAGGATCCGCACTACTTATAAGTAGACATAAGGCATATATGACGGCACCCTGTTATCAAACTACATCCATAAATTCCCAACTTTAATCATCGATTTTCAATAAAGAATATGGTCACCGAATTTTGATGTACGATCTTCTCATTTTATTTTTCCAATATAGTTCATTTATGTCTATGTCATCGAGCCCACACAAGGGAGCAATGGGTTGCTACAAATAAAGTTTTCGAAATCTTCACGTTTTTTCCCCTTACAAGATCAGACTTCAAATTATTAGTCAATGGAATTAAAGAACTAGCTGTTACACAAATTAATTTAAAATAAATCAAAGGTAGGTCGGCATATTTGAGTGTGTTTGTTCATGTGAATACAATTTTTTTAATATAGTGTGAAAATTGGATTTGTGAAAGTTTTCTTTTTAATATTTAAGACTTTTTTTCTTTTTGTCGAGCATTCCTCACAATTAGCTCCTATAAATCAAAGCATGAATATTTTTAAAATTAGAAAATATAAATAGATTCATTACTTTCAAATATATGAATTCAAAATTTTTAAAGATATCATATGTGTAGAGGGATGCATTTCTTATATGAGACATGAATTTATATGACAAATAAATTGGGGTGTGATAATGTATAGTTTATGCATTTTTGAGCATCATCTAATAAAATTTATTTTGTCACTAAACTAGATGATTGGTGTCACCTATAAGAAATTAGTTTAATAAATACTTATATACAAAAGAAGAACACTCAGATGGATGTCTTCTTAAAAGTATACAAAGTTATCTTTGTTTTGAACACCCTTGATTAATTTTTCTTTCATTTGAAATATGGCCGTACAAAATTACTTGAAGGATTACAACACTAGCAAACATTTTCTCTCCTTTTCTTATCACTATCCATAACACGAAGTCTATAATAGGTGTTGTTGGCATTCAAATTTGTAATATCATTTTTTTAAAAACTGTCTTATATATGCATCTTAGTGGTATTTGGCCCAAGATAATAACCTTGATTTGAGAGATTTTAATGAGTTGTCTTCTTGAAAGTATACCTATGGATGTTACCTTAATCCTCCCTGTTCACACCTTACTCAAATACCCAAGTTGAACAAAATAAAATCTGGATAAATATTATGTTTGTTGTCAAATTTTTATATGTTTTCCTTATTCATCTGTCATACCAAGGATGTATTTTGCCACTTCTACAATCCTTGAGATGGAAATTGATAAGTTTTCCATAGATTGGTCCCCCTTACAAAGATCGCTCAACAATCTACTACCTTTATGAACATATTTATTACAAGAAAGACAATAATTGTATGAGGAATTAATGAACATCTTATTGAGTACTTGTCTTGAAGGATTTAGTCTTTTGATTCTGTTCTAATTTCTAACTTGAGTGAAATAATATTCTTCTTTCGTGTCATCTTCAATCTTCTTGGGTTCATCAACACTTCAAATTTTGGAGGCATGTCATTAGATTTATTTATTTTTTCTTCTTTGGATGCTTAGTGTAAGATTTGAGTAGGATCTAGAAGATCAATAACAAGCACTTGAATAATGACTATATTGTTAACTGACCCATTGAATAATAGAAACAACAAGTGTACATATAGTTGAGAGTGTCTCCACAAAATGTCAGATGGATTCCTTCAACCTAGAGTGGTGATAAAACTACCCAAGGAAAGAGGGAGATGTGTCAAATAACATTTGACACCACTCACAAACCCATAACAACCTGGACACCTCATAAGTGTAGGTGTCAAGTCACCTAGCTAGGATTAAAAGCCTATGTGGATGCCTAGGTGGGAAATAGGTGTACACACTAACACCATCCCCTGTCCCATTAAGAATAGTTTAGGTGAGTACAATAAAAAATAGGTCTCGACAACTAGGCCATGTTAGGTAGGCATGTACAAAGGAAATATCTTATAAATGAAGAAAAAGGAGAAAACCTAGTGGGAACAAAACTCCTCTCCGAGAGAGAATTATAAGGATAAGACCTTCTGAAAATGATGAAGAATTCTGAAGCATGTTGAATTTATAAACCCTGCTAATGATGGACTCATGTTTTATGGAATTGTCGAATCTTCAAGATATGGGGATCAAGATTTATTGCATGAGTGAAAAGATGACACTACTCATCTAGTGTACACAAAGTTGAACAAACTTTATCAAGTTGATAATGCAGATAGTAGTTTTGATGAAGAGTACTGGAACCTCAAACTAGTGCACTGAATCAGTCTCCCATATGAGAGATTTAAAAAAAAGGAATTATATTTTATGCCTCCCAAAGAAAGATTCTACTTCATTGAATGAAGCATTATCATACTAACACACATTATAGTGTCACATTAATGGTTAAGAGAAATAAGAAGACAAACTAAGACCGAAAGTGTGTAGAGATAGATGTACAAGGTGTCCTCCATGGAGCATTCACATGAGGTGAGTATTAAAAGGATCCATGTTAGAGAAGAGATAAGTGAAATCAGAGCAGCAAGAGGATGTATTTTGTAATGCTCTGTTTATGGCAAGTTGTATGTGGTTTTTTGTCGTGTTGAGCAGTGATTTCTCAAGGAATTTTGTTAGAGCTCTGAGAAGCTCTAGATATTTTGTATGCAGCCCCAATTGCTGCAATTTTAGTTTGTAGTCTGTAGTTATAGACATTAGTTTATTTCTGAGATAATAGTTTACATCTTTCTTATTGTAACTGATACTTTCAGCTTAATAGAAGCAATAAAAGCTTGCATATCTCTAGTTTTGTTTGTGTTTATGCTCTCCCCTATTTTGGGGTTTTAGAATTAGTTTTTTTTCTATTTACAGAGCATTTACTAGTGAGTTTTCAGAATATAGAGTGATTCTATATTCTGTACAGTAAACACATGTAGAAGGAATGAAGGGGTTTATAGGGGGCATCAAAGTTTGGTGGCATGCACAGGGTGAAGACCAGCATCTTTTTCTAGATGATGAAGGGATGAAACCATCCAATTGCATACCACTCTGACTTTGCATGTACTGAAGGTACATTACAAAAAACCAAGCATATGCAAGGGAACAAAGCCACCTAGTCTACAAGGAATGCCCTACACAAAATGATCCTACTTAACATGCTAAAACAACCTGTAGTTTTCATTGTGTAAGAAGGCTAAAGGAATGTGTGTGTAGCAAAAAAAACTTTGGCCAAACCCTTGTGAATTATAGCCAAGATCAAAATTGAACACAACATGAAATATCTAAACTAATGCAAGATTGTGCAGACCTGCCAGTGAACAATAACTGCTTTGATCTAATGTAAGATTTGAGCAAGATATATAACATCAATAACAAGCACTTGAACAATGACTAAATTTTATTAACTGGCCCATTCAATAATGAAAGCAAGTATACATATAGGTGAGAGTGTCTCTAAAAAATGTAGGATGAACTCCTTCAACCTAGATTGGTGGCAAAAATACCCAAGGAAATAGGGAGTTGTGTCAAATAACATTTGACACTACTCACAAACCCATAACAAATTGGACACCTCAAAAGTGTAGGTGTCAAGTCACCTAACTAGGCTTAAAACCCTATGTGGATGCCTAGGTAGAAAATACTTCTACACTAACACTTAGCAATATTTGAGTTCTCACCTTCTTCAATTCCAATACATGTCTTAATGAAGGGTCACTTTTGACTATTTATCATCTCATCTAACATTTTAGTATTGTTTGCAAACATGAATCTTTTGTATAGTTGTACATTTTTTTTTCTCAAAATCCTTTCTCAACAATATAATTTCTCATTCAATATTTATTTAGCTAATTTATTTTACCTTCAATTGAGCTATCACATCCCCCTTTATTCCAATTGCCTCTTCTAACAAATTTTCAGACTTATGAGCATATCTTTAAATTCTTCAAGATTAAATCTTTATTTTTAATTGTCCTTTCACAATATTTTTAGCTCATCTAGTGTAAAGGTAAGTTCACCTTCTAGATCATAGTGACATATCTTACAATAATTAAAACATTTGAAGGTGCCTAGCTTTGTACCTTCCAGAGCCTTTCTTGAAATTCATTACAAAATCTTCTTTCTCAATTAGGATTATCTTCATTATTCTTTGATATATCGAAGGTCACACTTATCTATGATTAATTTTCATCTATTATTATTATCTCCTATTTAGTTAGTATTTCAAGTAGTTCATCCATAGGTGTAAATAAATTTTAAATCAAACCTTGGGGGAATGGTTGTTTGTACCTTATTAATAATCATGTTGAATCTTTCACATCTTCACCAAGTACTCTAATATTGTTAATAATTTCATCTTTGTAGAGAAGGTATGCAGCAATATTTTCTTCTTTCTTCATCTTCACAATTTATAATTATCCTCTATAAGCTTTGTTCTTAGCTTACTTAAACTTCTCACCACCTTCATAATTATTATGAATATTTTTTCCCAAATATCCTTTGTAGTATTATAATGCGTATGAAGCTGGCACCCCCACCAGAAAGTCTCCCAATAGAGAAAATAAATAATCAACTCCCCACCAAAATATCCAGCGAAATCTCACACCCTAGATGAGTAAAGAAGATGAGTCTTCATTTCTTCATCACAATCACCTCCTACCTCTCCCACGCCTAAAACCCTAGAATTTCCCACTCCACTACCACTCATCCTCTTCCCTTAAGATTTGATCCTTTGTTTCTTTATAGATTTCTATCATATTTTGTACTATTAATGCTGCATATTTCTCAATCTTGTTTTTCTTGTATTTCTTGTAGTTATTGTTGTTCACAAATGATTGTGTTTGAACAGTACTATTTATCATTTAGTTTATTTTATTCTTTTTCAATAGTCTCTATTTTTTGTCTTTATTCTTCTAATAATAAGTTGAACTTGTGTAGCGTTGTTCTAAGTGCTTCTTAATTAGGAGCATTAAAATATAGATACAACACATTCTTTATAATGTGTATCCCAATATTTATTAGGTATGTTCTTATGTTCAATTAATTTTTTTAAAACTCTTCAAAAGAGAGTTTTCTCATCATAAACATGATGATTAATGTCAATGTCATATTGAATATTAATTCCTTAAAGGACTCTTTGAGGATAACATGACATAGATCCCCATTAAAAATATAAAAAGTGCACTAAAATGATTGTAGAATAGAGATTTATTCTTTTGAGTTTACACTTCATCTTGATAAGAGGCAAGATGAAACAAAGATTTAGTTGATATAATTTTTTGGCAAGATGAAACAAAGATTTAGTAGATATGAAAAAACTATAGAAAGAAAACTCAGAAAAGATTCAATTATGGACTTCAAATTCAAGTTCACTTTTCTCAACTAGGCTAGAGTGTATAAAACTTTTACTTTTAATCAAATTTTGCACTCTCTTTGAAATTAGACAAGATTTCAAGGGATTTCAGAAAGTTTAACGATCAAGACCATGTAAAATTCTACAAAATAATTTTAACAAAGCAAGAAAGTACAAGGAAATCTATAAGCTTATAATATTGATGGTTTGACTATTGAGCAAGATGATTAAATACAACGATAAGAGGAGACAATCCTTAAACATCGTGGTGAGATGTCTATATTTGATTATAGCCGTGCGAATAGAAAATTGCTATCCAGCCTCTTAAGGCATCAATGCCTAAGTACCGGTGTACGTAGATAACTTTTGCATTGCCATACAAAGCCGCTTGAAGAAACTATGCTTTCTCTTTGACTTCATTTACACTAAAGCAGAACTTTAAACAAGACTTTCCTTTTAAGGCATATCAACTGTAACTGGTAATTATTGTAAACACCACTAGCTGTTCGTTTGTGCAAAATAAAAACCAGATTCTTGTGGGCATTGAAAGACTGCCTTAACTTTGGGGAACATATTTCCATTACTAACATGGCAGACATGAGGTCCGCCGCCCCATCATAGCACTTCCATTTTTTATGTGTAAAACAATATTCAAGTTAAAATATTTGGTTTCATGGAGGAGCGTCAATCAAGGCGACATCCAAAAGAGTGGAAGGAGTTTTGTTGGAGTAACGATCAAAGCCTTTATTGATTTCTACACATGTCTGAATACTGTTAATTGATTAAGAAGAAAGCATTGGAATTTCCAACATTAGACCACGAGCCTTTTGGAAAACTCGTCCAGATTCCAAATGCCGGCCTTCTTATCTGGGTTTCCTCTCTTACCAAAGCATATATTGGGTGGGGCGTCCATCATACTAACTCTCCGTATCCTCCTATTGTTTATTTTCAATTATGGGAAGATTCAAGTCTTTGTTTAATTCAAGATGTTAATCAAAGTGAGCATATTTCCATAATTTATGAGTAATTGAGTATGCTGTTTCTAAATTTGATTATGTAGTGTTCTTAGAATTAATAGTTTTTCCTTTATACTCTCTATCATCCTGATAATACATTATGGAGTGTGATGGAAATGCTGATACTAAAAACACTCACACAATCCAATCTAAAAAGCAGCCTACTGATCAAAAATGTTAAATCAAAAGTAATATAAAAGAATTCGTTATATTGTTTGAATTTTAAAACTAGATACAAATTAAAATATCATTGTTATATAAGAGTGTGTTTTATTAGGGTTTTAGTATCTTTTAGTGAAAAATATCATTGTATTTATTCTTGGTTTTTAAAGTCTCTCTTGCATGTAGATAAATTGTATATCTTATTAAATTGTTGCTAGTTAAAGTAGACCAACATTTCATGTAGGGTTTTGGTGATATAAAAATATGGAAAATGGTTCTAAAATGTTATCAAAAGTTCATCGAAAAAGTGGTTTATGAGATACTTATCCTACAAATAACATTATTTTTTACAATTTTGAGAATGCGCTCAAATTGCAAGTTAAGTTTGTTACGACTATTTTTTAACATGGAACCTACTACATCCACGCGTGTTTACTTGTATTTTTTCATCAGTCTTAACCTTTGTTGTCTTTCAGGAACATGAAGCACAATTAAGTCTACTCTGCGTCCCTTTTAAGGGTGAAATTCTTAGTCTCACCTTAATAATGAGGCCTTTTCCAGAGCACGTTTTGTCTCTAACAAGACATATTATGTTAGGAGGTCATCCTATACCTAGCAGCCAGGCTAAAGACATCCTCTAGAAGAGAGATAATCAACCCAAGAACTATATTGAAATGAAGTGAGTACAAATGTACAATAGGCTTTTCTCAAATAGGTAAGAGCAATTAGGAAGAATGGACAAGGTTGTGACAAATGTCTCAACTTGGAGGAAGCAGAGTTCTAATAGAACTCAACAATATCCTCTAGGATGAGTTAGAGTCCAAATAGGACTCAATAATATCCATCTACCTAGTTAATGTTGTTCACCTAAGTAAACTTAAGTAAAGAGTAAACTGGTAAAACACCATTTACTCCAACACCCCCCTTGAGTGCAACTTAAAGAGTGCAACAATGTTGCAGAGATATTTTATGGGTCCCGATAGCAAAGCCATGTTAGATACTAATATATAACTACAATACAAACTCTCAGAACGAGAGAAAAGGAGAAAACCTAGTGGGAGAAAACTCCTCTCCAAAAGAGAGAACGTGAAGGTTTGAGAAGGCTTCAAAATTATGTCCTAAAATCATGAATATGAACATCACTAAAGCAAAAAGAATCTGTAGACTATTGTTGATGTTTGATATGGTGCTATATCTGATGATCCTCTTCTAAAAATATGATGATCAAGAAGACATCAATTTGTATGAGTACTTTAATTAGTACTTCTCGAACAATGATCAGATGACAATAATGTCCAGAAATAGTACTTGTTGATCAAAGATACAGACGACACATGAATTTTCATGAGTGACCTTCACTACACAACCAATGAAGTTATTTGAGTGATACCATCATCACTTCTTAATCAAGTTGAAAATGTAGCTACAATAGTCTAAAAGGAATGCAAGAGTGTCTCAACACACTTCAAGAGAAACCAAGGAAGCGTTAATACAAATAGTAGAATACCCCCCATAATCTTAACTCAAGTGAGGCAAGACAGATCCACTACAATATTTTGTCACCATGCTATGCATAAGGGACCAAAAGAGTATGTATAACTGAGAAACGGGTGTGTGTCAAGCTACACACTCACATAAGCCAAGAATATTAGAGATTCTTCTATTTCATGGAGGAAATCTCACTTTGAAATTGAAGTTTTGATTGATAAACAAAGGTTTGACACAAACATCTATGGAACTCTATAATTTTGTGTGAGCAGAAATAATATGACACATCATGTGTGAAAAATACCAAAAAGAATGGATGGACACTTGTTCTAATATGCTACAAGGAAAGTGCTTATAAAGGATGCTCAATTGATCCAAAAGACAAAAAATCAAAAAATGGCACCACTGTGTTAGACATATTGAGATGTTGTAGGCATTATTGTCATTAATATAAAACCCTCCATACATATTGCTTGGCGGTATGAGATGGTCGTTGGCCATCAGTTGGATGTCTACAGCTATCAGTCAAACATCAAGGTTTCAGTTATGCATGCAGAACATATTTTATATGTATAGTTTTCATGTATGGTGTTAGGTGCACTTGTTTTGATTAGGAGAAAAGCAGGTTTTGGAGGACACAAAACCTTTATAAAAGAGAGTTACAGATGTTCACTACAACCCACATAGAAACAAAGAGAAGAAATAGTAAAATAACTATAAAATACTAGTTGACAGCCTATACAGAAAGACAACAGACCTAACACCAGCAAACTGACAACAAACATATAAAACAAAAAAAAAGAAAAGAAACACCAGAGCAGAGGACTATAAATTCTTAAGCAGCTTAGTCACTTCAATCACATGAGGTCCATATTAACTGATGTTGATTTTATCTCCTCAAGATATTTGTCATTCTTGGCACCTTTTTTCTTACTACTAGATCTTGTCCTCTTTCTTGGCCCCAGAGTGTCATCCATACCATCCTTATTAGCATCAAATTCCTGAGTATTCTTCTCCTGTTCCAGCTTCCCAACCAAAATTTTGACATGATCCGCTAAAGATTTTAGAACTTTTTAGCTCTGTTCTCCCATCTTCTTCAGGTTGTCCTCCATTTTGGCCAATCTAGTCTCCATAGCCACCATTTTTTGATCAATATTGCTATCATTCCTGTAGAGTACTAGCTGGGTAGTCCTGTTCTCAATAGTTTGAAATCTAGACTTTAAGGAGTCCATCATGTATTTTGCATGCCCAATGGCTTGATTCATATCCTCCATACAATTAGGGAAGGACTTATCTTTTCCCATGCCCGTAGCCTCAATAACTTGGAGGAAGATACGAAAGTCCCTCACATCCTTCTTCAGCTGCAGGTTATCATCAATGATACATTCAATGGTCTTGCTGAAACTCCTCACTCTCGACTTACTAGAGGGGATGGAAAGATTTTCCTGGGTAACATTATCCTTCATAAGATCCTCCTTTCACTTCCCACTACCCTTGTCCTAATCCATAGGCTACTTACTAGTCATATCCTTCTCCCCAACATCTTTCACATTTTCTACTTCATCCACAGTTTTCTCCTCACTGGTGTTAGTCTTAGCAATGCGAGACTTCTTTTTCAATTGAGAAATCATCTCTTCCTCTTTTGACTCAACATATTCATCCTCC
Organism: Thuja plicata; assembly: GCA_018584345.1. Taxonomy (NCBI): domain Eukaryota; kingdom Viridiplantae; phylum Streptophyta; class Pinopsida; order Cupressales; family Cupressaceae; genus Thuja; species Thuja plicata. Next base: position 672,675 of record MU226387.1, read on the forward strand.
TCATCATCAAAAGAGGATTCCATAACAATGTGGGACTTTTTCTTCTCATCTTGGGGCCTTTCTTTGAAGAAGCCTTGGTCATTTTCTATGGAGTCATTTTTCATTTACCTTTGATATCTTTAGAAGAGGAGTCTGAGTTAGGCATCAAATCACTCTCCGTACCCTTCCCCACAAACAAATCTTCTTCAGTTTCTTCCTCCTCCGAAACATAGTCCTTAGACAAGGGATGATCAATCTGCTTGGCCTTGATATTTTTGTAAATGAGCACCATCACCTTGAGTTTTTTCCTTATGATATTTCATGGTAACATTCATTGAACATAGTAAATAATATGAAAGAGAAATTGTATCCCCATGGCGAAAATGGTTAAGAAGAACAAAATGGTAATCATAAGCCCTAGTGTACCTTCCATCTAGGGTAACATAATTCATAATAACATAAAGAAATTTGTGCCATGGAATCTCACTTTTTTTTGGAGAGTAATAGGTGTTAGCAGAGTTTACCAATTTCCTCTTCTCCTTGTTAGTTTCAATAAAATGTTTGACAACTCCCTACACCATCTTACAATCCCTGTAGAACTTACTTCCACAATGCACCAGACTAGTAAATTCAGAGATAAGGGCTTCATCAACATTGATTGTCAAGTTCCCCATAGTCAAGCTTCCCTTCGTCTAATGTTTTAGAAATTTTTTGTTGAAGGTAGAATCCTTACTATGTATTCTCTCCATATACATAGTTAAACCTCCTTGCTTCAAGATGTCCTAGACCTCTTCCTTTCTCCTCCATTCCTTGCATGAAATCAGCTCCATTCTTTTTGTGTTGCCTCCCATTGTGTGCTCAAAGCTTCTTTAATGAAGGTTTTTATGCACACTAGATCTCTTAGGTTTCTTCATCTCAGAGTAATGTCGTAAGTGTTAGTCAATTGATATAGATAATCAAGATCTAATGGAGATGATGAAGACTGAGTGATATCGAGTATACATGGTTGTAGAAATTATTAGATCAGTTGTTATTTTGTCATTGATGTCAAGAAATTGATTGCTGATTTGTATTTTGTTACCATATCTTAAGTTGGAGAAGTTAAATGGGTGAAAAATATAGATTAGACAATAATAAAGTAATCTTTTGATTTTAGGTAAGATCAGGTTTTGAAGCGACCTGAAACCCTTTACAACATGAAGCTACAAAAGATGATCATGAAAAGCATTAAAATAAAATAAAAATAAACAACAACGAACAACCCAAAAAGGGACTCCGAGAGCAACCAAAAAAGATATTAGAATCATCCAGCAAAAAAGATAACATCTAGGGAAAACACCAGATCAAACACCAGCGTGCATAATTTCATCTTTTTCCATTAGGGTATCCTTCATCTTATCCTTGATTTCTTCCATGAAGTAATGTTGATATATTTTTTTGCTACTATATATTTGATGTTATCTAGTCGATACATTTGATTGATTAAGTCAAAGATTGCAAAGAGTTCAGTTTCACAAGCATTGAGTTACTCTACCGAGTTGGATAGAGTTAGTTGGTATAGAGTTGTGTTAATCAGTCATATTTACCGAGTGCCAAGAATGAGTTAGATGTCGTACAGAAAGAAAAATCAGTTACCGAGTTGCAAAGAAAGTTTACTGAGTAGAGAGATATTGATTGTAAGTATTGATAAGATCAAATTTAATATGAAGAAATGATGATATATATGTTGATAAGGATAAAGGAATTTTTTTAGAAGATATACGAACATGAAAATTCAATGAGAAGATCTAAGGTGAAGATTAATACATTAAACTTGATTTTTTTTAGTTCCAAGAAAAAGTTCAAGTTACGAGGTAAAAGTGAGTGGTTAACAGCGCTGAGATTTATGAAGAAGTTGATTGAATGATTGAGTAGAATTGAAGGAAAACCTAATCAAGGAGATTAAGAGTTAAAATTTTCTATATATAAGGAATGAAGAACTAATGAGTTACTAATGCTGGCGAGTTGAATTGAGAAGAAGAAGAAGTGGAAGAACAATGTTATCGAGCAAAGCAGAGAAACAAAAAGTGCAAATTCTATAGTCTAGAGCAGAGACAAATGGAGTATGTGATGCTAGTAGTCATTTGATCATAAAGGATATGACCCAACAAAAGGTATTTTCTATACTTACAAATAAAATTTTATATTGTTTCTTATTAGCATTTGCAACAGAGAAAATCTCTTAACCGACTGGATTTAACCATCCTATTTGTAAATCCTAGAAGTAGGTGACATTCTATCAGAGTGTTTAAAGACCTCTAACAAGGCCACTCTTAATAGGGTGAAGATCTTAATAGATCTGAGGTAAATCCCCTAAGAGGGTAACATCTATAAAATGTGTTTATAATCTTTAACAAGATAAAGTTTTAACTAAGCATATTGTTAGGACTCAAAGTTGCTTTTCTCATGGGTCCTATTTTTGGCATGTTTATGCAAAGTTTTTAGCCTAATCCCCAAGCCCTAACTTTCAATTTTATATCCCTTGGTGCATTTTTTGTGAAAACCCTAAGTCTTTGGCTTAGCTCATAAAATGAAGTTACCTTTTTTCAGTCATTTAAGTCTTATATTCCCATGTGCTTTATTTTTTCCTAAGTCTTATCTCCTAATCTCACAATCGAGATCGAATATTCTTTGTGGTCAGGATATTTGGAAAGGAAAGGCCATCTCATAGTCTCAAAAGGAAAGAGAATAATATTTTTTCATTCCAAGATCTGGCGAAGGCATGTTAATTTCCTTGGCGGGCCCAGTACCTAGTATTTATTTCCTAATCTTGCAATCTTGCCGGTTAAGCACTTCACATCCAACGACTTGGCATGATAGCTATCTCCAAGTCTCATATTGTTCACAGTTAGGTGGATAACATCTAGATATTTGGGAAAAAAGGCTGAGGCTTGACAATTTATGTTATCTCTGAATCTCACAATCAAACCATGGTTCAAGACAAGTTTCTGGCTATTCAAATATAACCTTTATCTCTGAATCTTGTGATTAGAATAGGGTTAAGCCAAGCATGTGGCGATTCAGAGATACAAAGGATTGAGACAATTTGGGTTAAAGGTAGGTTAAAGACAAAGGAAGAGATGTGAGATTGATCGAACGATTAGAGCCAAGCCTCAAAGACCAAGGTGTGCGATAGATAATGTATGGGGCATTACGACGATGCCACATGTTGAGATCATTTTGTGGTGCCAGTGAAACTTAGAAAAGATATGCCACTATGATTTAATGTAAGATAACATATTGATCTGAGTCATCAAGTGAAAATTCCATGCCACCTATAGCCATTACAATCAGATATTCAAATTTTTAAATTGTTTCTCAGGGTTTTCATCATGGCAGTGTTATTCTAGGTTGTAGAAGGATATGATGGGAAAATTTGATAGTCTAAATTGCATTTATGGGGTCGTAGGGTTCTTATAGAGACATATGTGCTGATATTTTGGGGCTTCATAAATATTTTTTGGCGGCGACTTAGGGTTTAGATTTGATTCTATAATATTCTAACCCTAGTCTGCTTCCCATCTTGTTAGCATTGATGTTAGTTAGATTTTATGCTAGTAGATGATCACACTTCAGAGAAGGAGAAGTAACTATCTAATTTACTTCAGTTCTTTACTCACTAAAATTTCTTTAAGTATGTTTCATTCCCTCTGAAAGAAACCCTAAACTAATTAGACACTCTTCCTTATAGAGTGATGGATTAAAATGTCCTTAACACCTAACCTAAATGAATACAGGAAATTGAAACAAAGACATTACAATTCAATCAGAATTCATAGATTACAGGAATTTATAGACTTATCTTATTAGTAAAATATCTATTACATAAAGAATCAGAGCCAAAAGGACAACTGATAGTACTAATTTAACATGTAGATCTTACAAGCCTTCTTGTGGTGTAAAATTCCCATCTTTACAAATGAACTCAAAAACCCTAGATATACCAAAATGATCCCACAAGTCTTGGCTACCTTAGGGAAAAAGAAAACCCTAAAACACAACCACCATAACTCAGGATCCTAACCAACATCAATGGAGACAAGATATGAAGTGGACTAGGGTTAGAATATTGTAGAATTAGATCAAAAACCTACGTCGCCACCAAAAAAATTTTATGAAGCCCCAAAATATCAGTACATCTGTCTCTATAAGCACCCTACAACCCCATAAATGCAATTTAGACAATCAGATTGTCCCATCCTATCCTTATACAAACTAGAATAGCAATGTCATGGCTAAAACCATGAGAAACAATTTGAAATTTCAAATATCTAATTGTAACGGCTACAAGTGGTGCGGAATTCCTAGTTGACAACTCATATCAAAAAGTAACCTTACTTTGAATCACAGTCTTGGATATTTTCTAAGTTACCCTGGCACCACAAATAGATCTAGACAAGTGGCATCATTGTAATGCCTCATACATTATCTATCGTGCACCTTGGTATTTGAGGATTGGAGTCGACCATACGATCAATCTCATATCTCTTCCTTTTTCTTTAACCTACCTTTAACCCGAAGCGTCTCAATACTTTGTATCTCTGCATTTACATATGCTTGGCTTAACCCTGGTCTAATCACGAGATTCAGAGTAAAAGGTGTTAGTAATAACTGAGAGGGGGGGTGAATCAGTGACCTCAAAAATTAATCCTTAAATCAACCCTTAAAACTTATAACCACTAATTATGTCTTAAGTTATTTTCTTTCCTACAAGATGTATGCCTTGAAATCCTTTAATCAATTTTCTACTTGTCAGATTGCTTTGTTAATCTCTCTTCTGTATTATTACCGATAAGTAGTTAACTATTTACCGAAACACAGTAAATATACAGAGTATACCGATCAATCTATAATTGCATATGTGAAATATAAAACAATAAAGTAATAAACCATAAACACATAACACATGGATTTTAATGTGGAAACCCTGTTAAGGGAAAAGCCACTGGGATCGGTACCCCAAATTTTCACTCTTCTGAAGTGACCTCTAATAGGAGTCAACCTTGTTAAAGGTTACAAACACACTATTAGGTGTGACCTTGTTAGAGGATTTATAAATAGTTTGTCAACTAGTATCTGGCATCTAATGCTATCATGCTTGATCAAACTCTCTTGGCCTATCAATAGGTATCAGGCATATCCAATGCTACTTTTGTGATCAAACTTTTTGATACTCCTTGGGATGTATCTCAATTGTAAAGGACTTTTAAGTCCTTCTCAGTTAAGAGGCTTTATGCTTCAATAGTTAAACTAAAACACTAATGATCTATTCATACATACAACTTAATTGAATATTTTTAGATCTATTTTAATTCCATTACCTCTCTGATCAATATGACCACTTACACCTTTGCTCCACACTGTTCTGCTCTTTGATGCTTGTCTCACTTTTCGTCAGTGTCTATAGAATCTATCTGTTTCCTCAACCTTTTGATTAGGACTGAAAGAAGACTTTCTTCTCCTTTAGATTTTCTTTAGTATCTCTCCTCTTCTCTTTTTATCCTCACCTAATCCCCCATTCATAATGAATTTTGTTTGTCTCTATATAGACATGATTTCCCCTTTTCTTGCCTTTCTTGATTCTTGTTGTGCTCCACAATTCTCGCCAATAGATTTAAAGAAAACTCCTAATTTATCTCAAAGAGATCTTCTTGCCAACTAGAAAAATCATCTTTAAATCAATTAATTATATCCACCTTTATCTGGATGATTAAAACAATGATAAGTATCCGTTAATTCTATCTTTAGCTTCGTGATAGCTAAGCATTTTGTCATTTTCTAAACTCTCTGTTCTGTTGGTCAACACTTCAGTTAGTCATCAGTGATAACTGACTGTTCCATCAGTGTGACTTTAGTTGTCATCGATATCTTTGTCCTTGTCTTTCTACATTAGGCAAAACTGAAATTCTTTCCATCGGGTTACACCGTGGTTTGGTTTTCGGTCAACACTGTAAGTTTGCTCGTTGGTAATGTTGTGCATTAGCTCATCGAGTAAAAGTACTGTGACTCTGCTCTTTTACTATGACCATCGGTGTGCACTCCGTCGGTGTACATAGTCACTTAGTGAATTCTTGACTTGTATGCATTACTGATAGCATAGCCTTGATTCATCGGTTCTTTGAATTCTTTGGCGGTATTTCAATGACCATGCTGATTATATCAAGTTGACATCAATGATAATACAATACATTAACTAATTTAATGCCTTGCATGATCATCAACTTAATATCTTCAAACATTCAATCAGTTACATGTCATCAATCTCTCTCTTTAGCATTGATGGCAACATACTACATTATCATACTATACTATTACTAATACAATATGAAACATACAGTTTCATCAAGCTTTTTCTAATGTAACTATTACAAATGTTTGGCTATCAGTAAGCTCAAATAGCTTTGATTTGATTCTTGCAGCTTTCTTTGTGTCTTCAATCCCTTCACTGGATGGATGTAGAATATTTCCTTCTCTGATGAGATGTGTTCTCCTTTTGTGTCAAACTCACTGGCTTTGATTGTTCTTCTTTCTTGTGATGTCTTTTGTCAGCAATTCTCTTCCTTTGTGTGTACTCTCCCTTTCTTGTTACATTCTCTCCCTTTGGATACTTTGATGGATATGATCTCTTCCTGAGATGATAATGGATAAACTCTCTCCCTTTGAAAACAATGCCAAACAAGCATCTTTTCAAACAAATATTTGACAGAAATGTCAAATGAATCCTTTCTATCCATAATATACTCCTTGAATATCCCAATACATTGGTAATAATTCTGGTGCTTGGAGTAGATAAATACCTTATTGTGTATAGATGTATCATTGAATTTCATCTCTCTACTTGCATCAACATGACTGATATTTTGATAATGTATAGGCTGATGCAGCCTTCTAGTTAGCTTACCGACCAGTAGACAAGGGTCTGACCCCTAGTCTCTTTCTCAAGTATTCAAATGCATCCTTGGGCAGTGGCTTGGTGAAGATATCGGCCAATTGTTCCTTTGATTGTACATACTCAAGTATCACTTCCTTTGCCTGAACTTGTTCTCTCAAATAATGATACTTGATGGAAATATGCTTTGTTTTAGCATGCATGAATGGATTCTTGGAAATGTTTATTGCACTTGTAATATCACAATAGATAATTACTGGTTCTAAAATTTTCATATGCATACCTTCCGGTAATTGTTTGATCCATGCAATATTTGAGCAGTTTGCAGCAGCAGCAACATACTCTGCCTCTGCAGTAGATTGAGAGATGCATCATTGCTTCTTGGTGATCCATGTGACAAGTTTGTCACCCATAAAGAATGCTCCTCCATTTGTTCTCTTTCGATCATCAATATTTCTATTCCAATGTGCATCGTTAAAGACCTTAAGTTAAAATTTTCTTTCTCTTCTACACCATAAGCCATATTCCTCGATATTCTTCAGATATATTAGGATTCTTTTCATAGCAGTCATATGTGATTCCCTAGGATTCACAGAAAACCTAGCAATGATTCCTACTGCATGTGCAATATCTTGTCTAGTATGTATAACATAGATGAGTTTTCCAATCATAGATCTGTACAAAGTCTGATTTACCTCTAATGACTTGTCTTCCTTTGTTATCTTACATCCAGTTGCCATCGGTGTTCCAACTGGTTTTGACTCTTCCATCTTGAATATTTTTAGTACTTCTTTGATGTACTTGGATTGTGTAATGAAAATACATTCATCTTGTTGCATGATCTGTAGACCAAGAAAGAACTTGATCTCTCCAAACATAGACATCTTAAACTCTTTTCTCATTTCATTTGCAAATGATTTTCATAGCATATCATTGCCTCCAAATATGATGTCATCAACAAATATCTTAGCAATCAAAATGTTAGCATTAGTATCTTCCTTTAAATAAAGATTACTATTTTCAATAGTCCTTATAAATCCAATACTTACAAGATAGGAATGAAGTCTTTCATACCAGGCTCAGGGTGCTTGTTTCAATCCATATAGGGCTTTGTGTAGTCTACATACCATGTCCCACTTGTCTGGATCAACAAAGCCTTCTGGTTGTTTAATGTATACATGTTCTTCAAGTATTCCATTTAGGAATGTAGACTTGATGTCCATTTGATATACCTTGAATCCTTTACATGCAGCATAAGCAAGTAATATTCTCACTCCTTCTAGCCTAGAAATGGGTGCAAAGGTCTCTCCATAGTCAATTCTTTCTTCTTGTGCATACCCCTTGCATACTAATCTTGCCTTATTTCTGGTGACTTCTCCATTCTCATTCAGCTTATTCCTGAATATCCATTTTGCGCCAATGACATTCTTGTCATCTAGTCTCGGTACAAGGGTCCATGTCATATTTTTTTTCTCTATCTACTCAATCTCTTCAGTCATAACACTTATCCATTCATCATTATCTAGTGCAACATTGAGAGATTTGGGCTCATATTCACAAATAAGACATCTTGTATTTAGAGACTTACTTCTAGTTCTCATACCAACCTTTTTATCTCCTATGATCTAGTTCTATGGATGGTTCCTTCTAACATATCTTGCAAGTACAGGTTCAGCTCTTTGTCTATCAGCTTGATCATCATTTTGTTCTTCATTCTGTTCTCCATCAATTTGTGCATCATCTTGAGCAATATTCTGATTGTCAGTATTTGTAGCCTGATGCTCACGTGTAATGATCTGTTGCTTGGGATATCTACATTGTTGGTTGGGTAGAGTGTCAGGTTCCTCATTGTAAGCAAACCTATTGTAGTTGTCTGGTTCTTTAGTGCTTTCCTTTTAATTCTTCTCTTCAAATTCATCTATCTTTCCATTTGCACTTTCAACAATTTTGGTAGAGGCTTTGTTTAGACATTTATAAGCCTTGCTCTCGGTAGAATACCCTAGAAATATTCCTTCATCACTCTTGGAGTCATTTTTTCCATTTCTATCATCTTTTAAGATATAGCACTAACTGCAAAAAATTTTGAAATAACTTACATTAGGTGTGTATCCATACCATAGCTCATAAGGTGTCTTTTTGGTGTCTTTATTCAATTGTACTTTTTTCAATGTGTAAACAAAAATACTAACATCTTCCCTCAAGAATATTTGGGTAATGACTTTCTCTATCATCAGTGTCCTTGCACAATCAACTATGGATCTGTTCCTTCTTTCAGCAATTCCATTTTGCTGTGGTGTTCTCGGTGCAAAAACCTGTCTTCTGATTCCAAGCTCATTACAAAAGTTAGTGAATTCATCTAAAATAAATTCCCCTCCTCTATCTAACCTTAATCATTTTAAATCCTTACCACTTTGTTTCTCAACCATTTCCTTATACCATTTAAACATCTTAAATGCTTCTGATTTATCTTTTAGAAACATGACTATCATAATTCTAGAGTAATCATCAACAAAGAGAATAAAATAACTATCTCCATAATAACTCTTTGTCCTCATAGGTCCACATAAATGAGTATGGACTAATTCTAGAATTGCATTAGATGTATGGGTTTTGCTTTTGAAACTAGACTTTGTCATTTTACCTTTTTGATAATTCTTACACATGATGTTGTTGGGCTTGGTCATCATTGGTAAGCCTCTAGCATTTCTCTTTTTTCTAATATTTATAATGTTTTCAAAATTCACATGACACAATATTTTGTGCCACAATCATATTTCTTCGTTTGTAGCAATCAAACAAGTGGTGTCAGTATCATTTAGATAGAATAAGTTACCTTTTGTCTGCTCACTAGTACCAATCAGATTACTTGATTTATTGAAGATCTTTACCTTCTCATTTAAAAATTCTACTCTGTGGCCTAAATTATTCAACTGAGAAATGCTCAATAGATTATAATTCAATCCATTTACCCAATAAGCATTTTCACATTTTATTTGGTTTTTCAACATTATGGTTCGTATACCTTCAACTGGACAAGGTGTGTCATTACCCATTCTTACTGAGCCACCTTTATAGTATTCAAAAGTCTCAAAAAATTTCTTATCACTGGTTATATGGTGAGTGCAGCCACTATCTATGATCCAGACATCATTTTTACTAGCTTTAGATATGAGTGCAGCTTCTACATACCTTTCTTCATCCTCATCTGAATCATCTTTTACTGCCACAAACACCATCTCAATGTTTTCATTAGATTTGGTGTCAGTGTCATCATATTTGCATTTTTCTAGGTAACTAGCCTTCTTTCCTTTGTCCTTGTAGTCTCAGGAATCTCTTATTTCTTATTGTTGGTAGCTTCTATAATCACCTCTGTCAGACTACTTTTCAAATGATCTGTCATTACTTCTTTCATCTTTTCTTCTGTTAGGACATCTTGCAACAAAGTGTCCAATATCTTTACAATCAAAACAAACAAGTGGTATTTTACCTTTGTATTTACCTTTGCCTCTCTGCATTCTTCTAGCCATAAGTGCTTCAATTTCATCAAGATCATCTTCTTCACTTTCACTATCACTATCTTTTCTCATAGTGTATTTATGACTTGATTTTCTTATTCTCACAAAAGTTTTGAATGTAGACTCTATGTTTGGTAAGACACTATAATCAAAGTTGTTCATCTCAAATGAAATCAGTCTTCCAATTAAACACTCTAGAGTAACATTGCTATTTTCTATTGCTCTCATTTCTTGAATGGCAGATACTCTAATAGCATAAGTAGGTAGTAAGGTTCTTAGAATTTTACTTACCACTGTATCTTCTTCTAGTACACCTCCAACTCCTCGGATAGCATTGACTACCTCTTTGATTCTTGTGTTGTATTGTGTGATGTTTTCACCTTCTTTCATTTTGAGAACATCAAACTTTCCTCTAAGGCTTTCTGCCTTGGCTCTCAAAACATTTTTGTCACCACCGTGTACAAGCATAAATTTGTCCCACATCTGCTTTGCAGTCTTGCAGGTTTTGACATCTTCAAACTTAGCATCAGAGAGTAAGGAAGCAAGCTCTATCATCATACAATTGTTCTCATGCTTCTCTCTCATTTTTTAAACTATTGGTGCTCATGTGGGCAACACATATTTGATATCTAAGTATTGAGTAACATCATTTCCAATACCTGATAAGTGGAGTCTTATTCTGCTCTGCTATGAAGCAAAATGATCTTTGTTCATCTTGGGCACATCTTGTGATGTTTGACTTAGGTCTTGAAGCCTTCCTTATAAGCACACAAGCTCTAATACCAATTGTTAGTAATAAATGAGAGGGGGGGTGAGTCAGTGGCCTCAAAAATTAATCCTTAAATCAACCCTTAAAACTTATAAACACTAATTATGTCTCAAGTTATCTTCTGTCCTACAAGATGTATGCCTTGAAATACTTTAATCAATTTTCTACTTGTCGGATTTCTTTGTTAATCTCTCTTATGTATGATTACCGATAAGTAGTTAACTATTTACCAAAACACAGTAAATATGCAAAGTATACCGATCAATCTAGAATTGCATATGTGAAATATAAAATAGTAAAGTAATACACCATAAACACATAACACATGAATTTTAACGTGGAAAACTTGTCAAGGGAAAAACCATTGGGACTGGTACCCCAAATTTTCACGCTTCTAAAATGAGCTTTGTTAGGAGCCAACCCTATTAAAGGTTACAAATAGACTGTTAGGTGTGACCTTGTTAGAGGATTTAGAAATAGTTTGTCAACTAGTATCTGGCATCTAATGCTACCATCCTTGATCAAACTCTCTTGGCGTGTCAATAGGTATCAGGCATATCCAATGCTACTTTTGTGATCAAACGTTTTGATACTCCTTGGGATATATCTCAATTGTAAAATAATTTTAAGTCCTTGTCAGTTAAGAGGCCTCATGCTTCAATGGTTAAACTGAAACACTAATGATTTGTTCATACATACAACTTAATTGAATATTTTTAGATCTATTGTAATTCCATTACCTCTCTGATCAATATAATCACTTATACCTTTTCTCTACACTGTTATGCTCTGTGATGCTTGTCTCACTACTCGTCGATGTCTGTAGAATCTAGCTCTTTCCTTAGCTTGTTGATCAAGACTGAAAGATGACTTTCTTCTCCTTTAGATTTTCTTTATAATCTCTCCTCTTCTGTTTTTCTCATCACCTAATCCCCCATTAGTAATGAATTAGGTTTGTCTCTATATAGACATGATTTCCCCTTTTCTTGGATTTGTTGATTCTTGGCATGTTCCACAATTCTTGCCAATAGATTTAAAGAAAACTCCTAATTTATCTCAAAGAGATCTTCTTGCCAACTAGACAAATTAGATTTAAATCAATTACTTATCTTTGCCTTTATCTGGATGATTAAAACAATGATAAGTATCTGTTAATTATATCTTTAGCTTCTTAAGAACTAAGCATTTTTTCATTTTCTGAACTCCTTGTTCTATCAGTCAACACTTCAATTAGTCATCGGTGATAATTAGCTGTTCTATGGGTGTAACTTCAGTTATCGTCAGGATTTCCATCCTTGTCTTTCTCCGTCGGGCAACACTGAAATTCTTTCTGTTAGGTTACACTGTGCTTTTCTCATTGGTCAACACTCTAACTCTTATCATCAGTAATTTTGTGCATTAGCTCGTTGGGTATCACTATGACTCTTCTCTTTTACTCTGACCATCGGTGTGTACTTTTTTAGTGTATGCAGTCACTTAGTGAATACTTGACTTGTATGCATTACTGATAGAATAGCCTTGATACATAGGTTCTTTGAAGTCTTTCGCAGTATTTGAATGAACATATAGATTATATCAAGTTGACATCAATGAAAATAAAATACATTAACTAATTTAATGCCTTGCATGATCATCAACTTAATATCTTCAAACATTCAATCAGTTACATGCCATCAAAATGCTATTTATGAATCGCCAGAAACTCGTCTTGACCCGTGGTCTGATTGTGAGATTTAGAGAAAACATAAAATGTCAAGCCTCAGCCTTTTTGCTAAATCTCCAGATGTTATTAAATTGTCAAGCCTCAGCCTTTGTCTCCAAATCTCTAGATGTTATCCACCTAACCACAAAGATTATGAGACTTGGAGATAACTGACATGCCAAGTTACTACATGTTAAGTGCTTAACCAGAAAGATTGCGAGATTAGGAGATAAAGACTAGGTACTGGGCCTGCCAAGGAAATTAACATGCCTTTTCCATATCTCGAAATGAAAAAATCATATTCTCATTCCTTTTGAGACTAAGTGATAGCCATGTCGTGCCAAATCTCCAGACCATAAATAATATTTGATCTTGATTGTGAGATAGGAGACAAGACTTCGGAAAAACTATATCACATGGGCATATAAGACTTAGATGACTCAAAAAAGGTAACTTCATTTTATGAGCTAAGCCAAAGACTTAGGGCTTTCACCAAAATGCACCAAGGGCTACAAAATTGAAAACTAAGGCTTGAGGATTAGGCTAAAAACGTTGCAGAAACAAGAAAAAAATAGAACCCAGGAGAAAAGCTACTTTCATTCCTAACACATACTTCAGAAGGGTACATTTTTATTATGGATCACAATTTCCATAGAGGTTTTTCCCTTATTGGGTTTCCTCGTTAAATATAGTGTTACATGTGTTTGAATGATTGTTATATCTTTCTGAGATGAGTTATTGTTTATGATCTAAGTTATTTGGCTAATCGATTATTACTCTATTCAGTTCTACTAAGTGAATCATTGAGCTAAGTTTTAAGTATTAAAGTTTTATTTTGTCTAATTCACCCCCCTCTCAGTGGACCAACAATTAGTATTAGAGTTAGTATTAGAGCTAGTTACTCTGAAGTGTTAAGTTTAAAAGGACTTTAGTTAAAGATCTTAAGATGGATAATAGGGAAGCACCTAAGTTGAATAGGGATCATTTCTGTACATGGAAAAGAAGAATAAGATTGCATGTGTTTGGTATAGGAGAGTATGGAATTTATTTTCTTGATAATCCTTATGTTGCACCCACTACTTACCCTTTAAATCTTGAAGAGATAAGATAGAAGAAAGAGCACACACAAGTCATGATTGAATTAGTTGCTCTTCTCACCGACCAGGAATATGATGAACTTGATGGAATGCAATACAACAAAAGAAATATGGGATAATATTATTTGACCTATGGTGGGGATCAACATGTTTAGAAGGATAAAACAAAAAGTTTGAGAGGAAAATTTGATGTAATGAGGATGAAAGAAGGAGAAAATATAAGACAATACAACACTAGACTTGAGGATATTTGTAATTCTATCATAGGATCTGGTGGAACCATAAGAGAGGAAGATGTTACAAGAAAAATATTGAGTACCCTACTACTGAGTTATGTCATCCGTGTATATTCTATACAAGATTTGAGATCTATTCCCCAAGTGAATGTTTCACTTGATGCTACCATTGCTATGTTGACTACATTTGAGATAAATGTTTTTGACAATATTTTTCCTTCTACATCTAAGATTGAATCTTCATTTAAGTCATCTTTGAAGATTGGAAGATCTAAGGAATCTAGAGAAAGTGATGGATATGTGAATAGTGCTAGTGAAATTTTTTTATAGTTGTACTAGTGGTCTAGAAGAGTTATATGTTGAAGATGAAGAGGACAAGAGAGAATTTAAAGCTTTGTTGGCTATAAGGCTACAAAGAGGCAAAGGAAAATACCAAGGTAAGTTACCCTCGAAGTGTTTTAACTACAAAAAAATATTGCTTCAATCTGTCTTGAGAAAGAAAGTGAAGAGAAGAAAGATAACAAGGATAAGGAAAAAAGAGAGAACAAATTCAAGAGATTCAGAAACTACAAAATTAAAGGTAATAACTCTTTTCGTATTGTTAATGAAGACCTAAGTGAACATGATCTAGATGACAATGATGGTGAGGAATTTTTGTATGTTTCTATTAAAGATGATTATGATGGAGAAAAGATAGAAGAACAAAAATCCCTCATATCACAAGTAATTAAAAATGAAATAGGATTATAGATAGTGGCTATTCACATTACATGACTGGTGACACACTTTAGTTTATTTCCATGGAAAAACATGATGGAGGATGTTGGTGTTTAAAACTATTATGCTACAAAAATCAACCAATATTTATTAAGACTGATGTTAGGAGTGGTTAGCTCCAAGTATGAAAGATCTGTAAGATAATTGGACCAACTATAGGGTCAAGACTACCCTCTGCACTTTTGGCTCTGAAACAAATTTGTATAGCTTGCAAGAAATGGGGAAAAGTAGCATTTTGCAATGTTGCTCTGACAACATTTGAAAGTTTGGAAAACTCTTCCAAGAGGTTCCCTAAGGGTTTGATAACCATTTCACCACCATATTTAAGGGGAACTTTGACCTGGTAGCAAGGTTGGATGCCTATTTGACAAACTGCATTTTTTAAATCAAAAAAGCATATGTCACTGTGTGTGTAGTTCTATTGTTTTTGCATTGAAGTGATACTTTAATGGATTAGATTTGGCACTATAACTCATGAATTATGTAGGGTAGCTAGTTTCTTGAATCTGTGTGGCATTATATAGACATTTTATTTAGTTTTAAGCATGTCTTGTAAATAGTTTGTGTTCTACACTGTCACTAGTCTTAACATGGCAGTTTGTAAAGAATGGAGTGCTAGCTCATTCTCTCATAGTAAAAATTATACGAACCTTTGGAAATAGTGACTAGAATAAATGTGTGTACATATGAAAGGATTTGGGGCCATTGAAATAAAAGGAGATATTTTTGGATTCTTCCCCTAGACAAGCCAGAGGTGAGCCCGACTACGAAAGACCACACTACATAGCACTTAATTTGCAGCAATGATTACTTAGACATAGATTTCCTTTTTGGGAAGGAAGATATGAGTCTTAACAAGATTTGGTGAATAGGGAGAGACTCTACCAATCCATCTGTGAGGGTAAACATTAGTGAGTTGCAGAGGAGCTAGGAAAGGCCTAAAAAGCCTTAATTTTGCTCATTTTCAATTAGGGCACTGTACGGCCAATTGTGACCCCAAAAATCCTTGAGGGGTGGGAATATGCACCAAGAATCCCAAGAAAATATTGGGGGTTTATTTTGAAGGATTTAGAGAAAATCCATGATTTCTTGGAGAAGGAGACCTAATTGGGCTAGTACACTTTTTGGCCTAATTGTGAGCTTTGGTGAAAGTGACTTGTGAGTGGAAATAGGTGGACTCCTAATACACCTATTAGGTTGGATTGAATCCTTTAGAAGAACCTCCACACCTTTTTAAAACCATTTCATGAAATTGGAGGTTAGAAGCATTTAAGGTGGTTTAAGGGCTAATGGCCAATGTTGCAAGATTGCATCAATTGTTGACTTGATACAAATAAATTTGATGATAGTTGGGTTGGAAACATAAAAAAGGGGATCCTAAGAAGGTAAAGATCCAATAGGTTGAAAATGGTGGAGAGAAGATACCCTAGAAGTCTTTCAAGAAAGACTAAGAGCATGAATCAGTGAGTGATTCATCCAACCTCCCTCTCACAAATCCTCCAATGTAGGCCTTTATCAACCTCTCCCCATTCCAAGTAGACCTTTGGAATGTTTGAGCATGATTTTTGTTGTGGGATTTCCAAAGAAAAAGAAAGGATTGGACATTATCTATGTAATAGTAGAAATATTTAGTAAGATGGCACATTTTTTCCCATGCAAGATAGTGCATGATGCTTGTCACATTGTACACCTATTCTTCAAGGAAGTGAGAATCCATGGGTTACCCTTAATCATAGTCTCAGACAGAGACACTAAATTCATGAGTCACTTTTGGAAGACATTGTGGCACAAATTGGGAATCAATATGTCCTTTAGGTCTGCATATCACCCTCAGATAGATGGTCAAATTGAGGTGGTTAACAAAAGCCTTGGGAACCTATTGAGGTTTCTCACTAAGGAGTATGGTCCAACTTGGGACCAACTCTTAGGACATGCAGAGTATGCATATAATGATACTGTAAACAAAACTACTGGAAAGAGTCCCTTTGAAATTGTTTATGGACTGCACCCTAGAGGGATATTTGAGATCAGAGAACTCAATGATGTAGCCAAGGGTAGTGGTTATGAAGAAGTCTTTGGACACTCCACGAAAGAGGTGCATGAAACAGTGAGAAAGAATCTAACAGAGAACACTAAAAAGGTAAAGAAAAAGGTGGATGAAAGGAAAAAGGAAGTCCAATTCTAGGTAGGGGATCTTTTTATGGTCTATCTGAACAAAGAAATACTACAAAAGGGAGTTCAAAACAAGTTGCAGATGAGGAGATTGGGGCCATGTACTATTCTTTCCAAATATGACAACAATGCATACAAGGTTGAGCTCCCTAAGGATATTGGTTTATCTCAAGTCTTCAATGTCGCAAATCTAGTCCTCTATAAGGGGCCTACTCATAATCCAGACCAGCACCTTACTAAGGTTATACAAGAAGTGGAAGACATAAACTTGAACCCTACACCACCTAAGAAGGCAGAGAAGATACTTGATTCCAGGACCTACAAGAAGACTAGACAGAAGACATAATATGAACATCTAATAAAATGGCATGGCCAAGGGGATACAAAGGCCACTTGGATCAAGGAGACAGAGGTTAATAATTTGGTAATTGATTCTAACTTTCTCAATCCAAGGATGGATTGAAATCTTTCATTTGGGGAGAATGGTGCAAGAACACCTAGGCTAATCCCTAGTTCTAGTTTTTGATGTGGCTTGTACTGACCTTAGCCAAGTTAGTATTATTTAATTTTGACCCTATAAGGTCTCTCAAGAGTGTACCTAGGTGAATATTGACTAGGATCAATCCAACGTAGTATTTTTTTTGTTTTGAGTTGTTTAGTGCTAGTTTGGCCTAAAAGTGGTAAAATGGGTCCAAAAGCCTTCAAGCCTTCGGCTAGGTTATAAATATGCCTAAAAAGGCCTATAGGATTTTTTTACATAAATTCATTTCGATTGGAGGTCATTAGGATATGTTGTAAGAAAAGATGTCAAACTTTTCAAAATGTTGCATGACAACATTTGCAACTTTTAAAAATTGCATGACAACATTTGGCAGGATTGGATTCTTTTCGAAGTGTGATGATGGGCTGATGTTTTAATGGCCTATAATAATGGGGAAAGAATATTTAGAAAAGGAGGATCTGATTTCTTGAGGCAAGTGGATGTAACGAGTGATTTGAATTTGCAAGAAGAAGCTCTTTTTACCGATTTTTGCTTATAGTTGACTTCTTGTGTGTATGTGAGTGTTAGTAGATGGATTGAACAAAGTGATATAGTTTTGTATTAGTGTGGTAGAGATATTTTGAAGCACTCATTGTTTATATTTCAACTTTCTATGAGTTCATTAGGTTATTCTTTTAAATTTTTTTGTAAGTAGTGTAGTTGCTGGTGCTGATAGAGTGGATTTGAAAAAAAAAATGCCCCCCCCCTAGATTCCAACCATGCATTTTGTCATGGTCTAGATGAATATGGTATGGGAGCCTTTGTATAGTTTAGATACAAGTCCAAGAGTCCAGAAGATCAAGGTAGATATTTTTCAAGGCAAGCCCTAGGCGAGTCCTATGCACCCGGTTAGGTGTTTGCCAGAGATCTAATGGTTTTTGATTGCAGGGGATAGATTGAAAGAATGGAACCAAGTATGGTTTCATAAGGACATAGTTCCTACATATACCTCCTAGGAAGATTAGGCATTGGCCAATCCTTTTAGATAGATTTTAAGAGAAGTCAGTAGACTGCACCAAAATAGCCAAATTAGCCCTTAATTCTAGGAACCCACTGTACAGAGGCCCTATAACCATAAGAATTAAAAAATCCTTAATTTATTGGAGAAGGGTGTCAGAATATACAAATTTTTTTGGGGGTTTTTTGGAATAATTGTGAAAGAAGTGGGAAAAAGTCACTGATTAGGGCTAATTGACCTATTAGGCCTAAAAGACCAAATCCATTGATTGTCTTGAGATCATTTGGGAAAACCTTAATGCCCTATCCAAATGGGATTATGTGGATTCAAAGAAGATATCCTAACATGTATTAAACCCCCTGCATATGTGTGTGAAGTAGTGGAGTTGAAAATGAACTTGGAGTCTTCCAAAAAGGAGTAAAGGATTAAAGAGCATTTCGTTGATAGTTACCCCAAGGTTAAGCACAAAGGTTACCAAATCATAGAGTGGTATTGGAAATTTCCTAAGATAGTTGAGAAAGGGATTTAAAGATCCTATTAGAAAGGGTAGGATCTTGTGAAGGCTAGGAATAGTGAGAGTCCTAGTTAGGCTTGTGCAAGCACACCTTCTATGTTTCTATCAGATCCCCAAAAATGATCTTGGTTCTCTAGCCATGACTTGGGGGCATCTTCCTTGGCTCCCTATTGAATTTTGGAGTACTTAAGTGTTTAGAGGTATTGTTGAGTCCTTTGGTTCTCTCTTGGTTGTGAATAGGGTGACTCAATAGAGGTGCAATATCATATTTTCTAGGATTTGTATTAATGCAGATGTGAATACAATTTCCTACCTATAGTACGCTTCAATCAAAATTTAGTTCTTTGGACCAACTCTTGGAATATGAGAATGATACTATGTTATGTCAGATCTGCAAGAAACATAGAAACCTAAGAAATATTTCTATATTTAAGAAAGGAGGGAAAGAGAAGCCAAAAAATCAACGTGGTTTTCCATCAAATGATAAGCAAAACCCATTTATGGGTCCCCCCTCTGAAGTGGCTGAGTCGGAAGCCCTTAAATGTAGAATACTTATCTTGTGGGATCTAGGCACATCAACCTCTTCTATGTATGATCCCTTTATTCCCCTTTATGTTCTAGATACATGAAATGTTCTTATCCATCCCAACTCCTTGAAGTCATTTAAGAAGAATACTCCTATTTCTGGGGAGAAGATTGTAGAAAATAATGCAAAGGAATCTAGGTATTTGGATGGGACTTCCTTTGTCCTTAATATGACCCATGTGGTAGTTTTGGATGAATTAGTGGTACAGTTGAATATATCACACTCAAATATAGTGACACTGAAGACTACCTTCAATCAAGAGCACAAGAATAATTCTGCTCTTAAGCCTCATCTTAATGTGATGGGATCCAATGATCCCACTAATAAAAAATAGACTAAGCACAACAAGGAGAATAGTGAACTTGTTGTGTCTCCATATGCTGCTAGTGGTTTATGGGGATCCTCTAACCTAAGAGAAAAAATCATTTTGTTAGGGTTCCCTTTAACACGACCCAAAAAAGGATACAAATTGTTTGATGACGATGGAGGTGTTGAGTTGGATTGGAATGCGGTTGGAGGAAAAGGTAAGAGGATAAAAAAACTAGATGTGGGTAGTGAATCTAAGCAAGGTAGGCCAACACAAAAAGAGAACAAAGAAAGAGAAATAGTGAAGGAAGTAGCTATTGGGAAACAAAAAACCATAGTTTCTTTAATGTAAAGAAAACTAAAAAATGAGGTTTCCACTCCGGTTGTGGAGTGGTTCAACAACCCACGGAGTCGTTGTTTAGTTGTGATTTTTTATTTTCTAGGTTTGATTATGAAGATTCAATCTTTTAATATGAGGGACTTGAACAACCCGAATAAACAACACTTGTTGAAATGTTCCATTCAAGTGAATAAAAATGATATCTTGATCATTCAGGAAATGAAAATGAATAAAGAAGATTTTAAGAATATTGTTAACAATATTTGGTATGGATTTGAGTGGGTTACTTGTGACTGTACTGGAACTTTAGGAGGTCTTGCAATGTTATGGAACCCTAGTAAGGTGGAAAGAACCCTGCTACATTATTTTAACAATAGTTTGATTGTCTCTTTCGAAAAGGTTGCTTCTGGTATCTCTTGGAACTTGATAAATATTTATGCTCCTAATGTGAGGTGACAAAGGAGAGTTGTGTAGGACTCTTTGATTTCTCTTATTTGGGGAAAAACCTTTGTCAAGTGGATGATGGGGAGTGATTTTAACTCTTCCCTCTTTCCCTCAGAGAAGTCTAGAGGTACTAAATATTTGAGTGAGAGTATGTTGGAATTAGGGAATTTATTTACCTCCATGAGTTTGATGAATATTGATCTCCATGATTCTAAACTTACTTGGTTCAATAGAAGAAAGGGAAATAATCTAATACCGGTTATATTTGATAGATTTTTCTAATCCTCTAATTGGTCAGATCTTTCTGATTTTTATCTTACAACACACCAAAGAACTAGATCAGATCATAGTGCCATTTTTATGGATTGGATGGATGGTATATGGAAATAACCCTCCCCCTTTAGGTTTGAAATTATGTGGATCACTCACCCAGATTTCAGAAGATTTGTTGAACAATGGTGGATGACCCCTTTTACTCATTTCCCAATGATCCAATTTTGCAAAAAACCTTAAAATTATTAGAGATAAATTTAGAGGATGGAACCATTCTTCATTTGGTAACATTTTCTCCAGGAAAATAAATTTGGTGAATGAGATAAGTAACATCCAAGGGAGAAAGAAGAAAGGAGAAAATGATCTGGATATCTATCAGCAAGAGAGATTCCTAAGAGAGAAATGGGTTAGACTCATTAGGAGAGAGAAAATCTTTTGGAAGCAAAAATCCATAATTTAATGGCTTACTGAAGGAGATAAAAATAGTAGATTCTTTCATAAATCTTCCCTGAAGCATTGAAGTAGAAACATAATTAGGAATTTTTTTTACCTGGCGGTAGTATGGTGGATGATGAAGAAGATATTGCTAGTGAGGCTATGAATTTTTTTGTCAACACTCAGGGTAATTATAATGTTGTCTTCTCAGACCATGATAGGTTTTTGGAGGCTATTATCCATTTGATAAATCAAGAGGATAATAAAAACCTTTCTAAACAAGTTTCACTTCAAGAAGTGAAAAATGTTTTTTTATCTTTTGGAGCCTTTAAGTCTCATGGACCTGATGGCTTTCCTTCAGATTTCTTCTAGGAGTATTGGGAAATTATAGGGGAAGATATATTTAATGCAGTGAGAGATTTTTTAGGACTGGTAAGGTGGCTAAACAACTCAACTCTACTTTTATTGCTCTTGTTCCCAAGGTGGTTGATCACAATACTATGTCTAACTATAGACCCATTAGTGTATGCAATATTATGTACAAAATTATTTCAAAGGTGATGGTCAATATACTTAATTAGGTTTTGGAAAAACTTATTTTGCATAACCAAAAATTTTATCTTGGAGGTAGAAATATTTTGGATGTAGTTATCACCACCAATGAGATCATGCACTCAATTCAAGCAATTAAAAAATTTTCTATGATGTTTAATTTATTTATTTTGAAGGCATATGATAAAGTTGACTGGC
This sequence comes from Thuja plicata, assembly GCA_018584345.1. Taxonomy (NCBI): domain Eukaryota; kingdom Viridiplantae; phylum Streptophyta; class Pinopsida; order Cupressales; family Cupressaceae; genus Thuja; species Thuja plicata. Next base: position 694,997 of record MU226387.1, read on the forward strand.
AATTTCTCATTGTTGTTCTGAAAAGGTTTGGATTCAAAGGAAATTTTTTTAATATTATTATGAATTGTATTACCACGACGAAGTATTGTGTCTTGGTCAATGGCTCTCCTATGAGGTTTTTTATACTCTTAAAGGGTTAAGGAAAGGATACCCTCTTTTGCCTTACCTTTTTATCATGGTGGCTGAAGTTTTGGGAAGGAATATTAGGAAGAGTAGGGATTCCAATGCTCTAAGGTGAGTGAAAGTTGCTTCTCAACTCCAACCCTTCTCCTACAAGCAGTTTGTTGATGATACTATTATGTTTCGAGAGGCCTGCATCTCTGAAGCTAAAAAATGGAAGGATCTCTTTGATAGTCATGTTAATATTTTTGGTTAGTAGATAAATTATAACAAGAGTAAGATCTATTTTTTAAATTTTGACAATTCCCTACAAAATATGATTTCTAGGATCTTGGGTTGTATGGTTTCCCAATGTAGGATTCCTATTTGGGTCTTCCCCTTAAAATCAATTTCCCTTCCCCTTATATTGAAATAGCTCGATTGAGAGATTCTAGAAGAAACGTACTGGCTTGAAATGGAAACTTCTTAGTCTAGAACGGAAAAACTAGTTGCTCAAATCTTGCTTGCAAAATATTCCAGTGTTCTTTCTTTCTCTCTTCAAAGTCCTTGGATCAATTTATAATGATATTGAGATAATTAAAAATAATTTCCTTTGGATAGGTATGGACGATAATGCTCGCATGGCTTTAGTCGAATGGGACAAGATGCGTACCCCAAAGAAATTTGGGGGGCTAGGAGTGAGAATAATTAGGTAGTTTAACAAGGCTCTTATTGCTAAGGTAGGATAAGTATCTTTGTAATAGGAAAAATGATACCTTCTTATATGACCAAATCTCCTTTGTTGGCTCCCCTCTTTGGAAAAGTATAGTTAATGTGAATAATGATCTTAAGAAAGGTAGAAAACTGATTTTAGGGAATGGTAAAAAAGCTTGATTTTGGGACGATGTATGGTATCTTGACAAACCTATGGTGGATATTTATTCCTTGTCTCAAATTAAAAGAAGGCTCCCCAATTAATTTGGAATATAAGTGGAGAACTATTTTAATTGGAATGAAGGAAGAGAAAAATAGAAAGACTTTATCGGACATTTGTAACATAATTCTAACTTCCTTGCCTCAATCAATAATCAAATGATGTTGGATCAGAGATCTTTATCTCTTCTATTTACAGAATCAAATATTTTCTCCCATGCTCAGGAAGATAGTTGGATATGGAGATATAACTCTTTAGGCTCCTCTGTTAGTTCAACTTATTGGTTTGTTTAAAGGATACAAAATTATAAAGATCTATAGAGACATGTCTTGATTCTTAATATTATCCCAAAAATTAATTAATTTTGGTGGGTTGTTTCCCATGGAAGGATCCTCATGGTGGATAATCTTAATAGATGTGGTTTTTATTTTGTTAATAGATGTTTCCTTTGTCAAAATGACAGTGAATCTATTGATCATATCTTCATTCATTGTCACTTCACTTTAGAGATCTGGCACCTTATCCTCTCTTCCATTAATGTGGATCAGATAATGTCGAGCACTATGAGGTTTTTGATTATCCAACGGAGTTTCATCCCTCTAAATGTACGCCTCTCTCTCCGGTTTCCCACAGCTTTCCAAGGGCGGGGGTTAGTAGCCAAGGTTCACAAGTGAATGCAAATCAAGTATGCAATGACTACTAAACGAATAACAGAAACGTGAGCAATAAAATGTACAAACAAGAGAAGGGAAGACAAATGAATGCAAACCCCACGATGCTTGAAGCTTCTATTTTTTCTCTCTATTCCTTCTGAAACGCTATTCTTGATGCTCAGTATTGGCTGGGCTGCGTCTATGACTTGAGAAGCGTCGAGAATTTGATAATTGCAAAGTGTGTGTGATCGCAAGATAGCTTGAATGTTGACAGAGTAATGGCGCATGTAAGCTTGAAATCCTGGATCCTTCAAATCATTATGAAGGGTTTATTATATAGGAATTGGTGATGAAATGAGTGGTTGAGATCAATCCCAGAGATGGGGAGATGAACGGTCAAGATCAAAAGGAACAGGAGAGATCCTCAGTAAACTCCACCTCTTTATTTGGTTAAGAGGAGATAGAGTTTGGTTAACTGAGGAGCTAATTATGAGTTACCTTTTTGAACTGAAGAGGTGGGTG
>MU226387.1:725827-741116 GCA_018584345.1 Thuja plicata
AACAGTTTCCTAATGTTTTGTAACATTTTTCTAATATTTTGAAACATGTAATAAAACTAAATTAATTAACTAACTAACTAACATATGATTCTAACTAAAAAATAAATTTAAATCTACATTAAACAATTTTTTATATTTTCTAAAATTATAAATAACAAAATAAAAACAAAAAAACATCAAATAATAGTAAAACTACATTAATTTAACATAACAAAATTGAAAAACATTAAAAAACATTAAAAAAAAAAAATTCCTACCTATTTTCGGCCGAAATACTCCTATTCTGCTCCTCAAATCCTGGAAGGCACTCAGTGCAAATGAGCTGGTCTACCCAAATTTTGGGGTTTATATAGATTTTATATGTTTCGGTCGAAACTGGTTCGGCCGGACCTGTTTCTGCCAGACCGGTATCGGCTGAAACCCTTCTGCCATATGGTGCCACGTGTGCGCCACGTATGTCCAACCGAAATGGGTCCAGCCAAAATAGGTTTGACCGAAACACGTACGACCGAAACATGTCAAATGGTCCCCAAGTGTGACACAGTTTTGTACTTTTACCCTACAACATACTGATATTAAATGATATTAAATGATGATGAAATCAAATTTTATGTGAAGCGATGATGAGTTGGATGAGGAAATGAATTAAATGAAGTTTGTTACAAGATCTACGAATGGGAAAATTCAATATGAAGATCTAAGGTGAAGATCAAGCGGTTAAACATAATTATGAAAGTTCCAAGAAAAGTTACAACTTCTGAGGTAAAAGTGAAATGGTTTACCGAGTTGAGAAATATGAAGAAGATAATCAAACAGTTGAGCACAAATGAAGGAAAATAAAATTAAGGAGATTAAGAGGAAAAATTATTTCTATATAAGGGATGAGAATTACATAGAGTGTAATGTTGGTGGCAAATTGAAAAGAGAAGAAGGATAAGATGAAGAATAACATTTACCGAGCAGAATAGAGAAAGATAGATTGAAGAAACTACAGTCTGAGAAAGAGATAAATGGATTAGGTGATGCCAGCAATCAATTGAGCATAAAGGATCTAATACAAGAAAAGGTAGTTTCTATATTTACATATAAAATTTTACTGTTGCTTGTTAATATTTTTAACATATAAATCTCTTAACCGACTGGATTTAACCATCCTATTTGTTAAACCTAGAATTAGGTGACATTCCAAAAGTGTGTTGAAAGACCTCTAACAAGGCCACTCCTAACAGGGTGAAGATCTTAGTAGATCTGAGGTAAATCCCCTAATAGGGTCACATTTAGCAAATGTTTTTCTAATCTTTAAAATGATAAGTTCTTAACCGAGCGTCCTTAAGAAAAGTAAATTTTTATTGTGGGTTACAATTCCCAAAAAGGTTTTTCCCAAATTGGGTTTCCTCATTAAATCATGTGTCAACCGAGTCATATCTTATGTCTACTGAGTTAATCTTATATTGATAAGTTTGAATGATTGATTTACATATATGAGATGTATTGATGCTTATGTTATTTGGTTTATTGGTTATTTATTGTATTCAGTATTACCAACTAAATTAGCAAGTTCATTTTTTAGTGGTTAAGTTTAGATTTGTCTAATTTATTCCCTCTCTCATTGGGACAAACAAGTAGTAGCTATGTTGAGCATGCAAAATCTATAACGGATTTCACTAATCTTTATTTATGTGCTTTTGAAGTCAATTCCAAATTAAGAAGTTGTTCAGACTGATGAAGATGGAACATGATGCAAGTAATCATAGCTTCATTTTTAGAGTAACAAACATTGACAAAATCAAATAGTGAGTTATGATTCTTCTTCTTAAGCTCATTATTCAAATTGCAAAGTAAAGAATAGGTTGCCAGTTTCTATTTGTGCTCAAATTTTTTTTTTTTTCTAGGATTTCTTCTGTTAAACTCATGGTTGTCTCAAGACCCACCTTGCCCAAATTGGGGAAAATATCTTGCCTGGTCAGTTTGATTCTAGAAATAGGTGATACATTGTTAATCTAATTAGATATGGAAGAAATTATAGAGAGATTCAAGAACCCTAGAGAAGGAACCATGGCTGATAAGATTGCTAAAAGTGGGTTAATTTAAATAGAAAAATTTCCCTACTACAGTACCTTTCCCTGAATTGGCTCTTGAGTGTATGTACATATATGACTCAGTGGAGAGGTGCATTCATACAAATAATAGAGATATTCTTGTCAGAATTAACATAGACATTGTATTGGTTGCAATGGGAATCCCTAATAAAGAATCATGAGGATTGGTTCTTTCTTCTCAGAAAAGAAGTTTGTGTATAGAAATTTTATTTCTCACCATTGAATACTGATGGCGTAGAAGGGAAGATCTCATTTACCAAGGCCCTTAACCAGAGATAATTTGATCAAGGAGGTCAAATACATTGTAATCTTACTCAACATAGTTAAAGGAAATGCTCATTCCTTTTACTTGGAAGACTAGATGTATTTCTTGATCCACGTATTGTTGAGCGGGGATACATTTCTTGATTGGATAGAAATAATTGTGGAACAATTACATGGAATCCTAGCCCATTTTGCATGTATGAAGAGGTTCTACATGTCTTCCTACATTTTCTATATTTTGGCATGTACAAGAGAATGGCATTAACTATGACACCAACCCTGGGTTCAAGGGATGAAGATATATGAGTATCACCCACATTTTTAATAGAGGATAAATCCTGAGGAGTTCAGGTGGGGAAATGATGTTTTTGCAGCAAGACTAGCTCATGAATTGAAATGAAATGGGAACAAAAAAATGTCTGATGAAGAAATGCAATTGATCAGTATTTATGGTAGCAACTTCATTCAGTTTCCACGATTTACATATATTAGAGTTGGAGAATTTGAAGGTGAACCTTTCAGGTTACCTAGGTATGCCCTTGATAGCCATATTTTAATAGAAGTATGTAGACAATTAGCTCAAGTGAGTAAGAGGTTACAAAGGAAAGAAATTTTTTTGAACAACCTATCCTTTTGAAATAGGCTCTTATAGTTGCAAAAGTGTTTCTAATGCAGTGAATCTAGAACTTGAATTCAAAGGACTAAACTTACGAGCTTAACCAATGAGGCTCCAGTTTCATAGAAAAGTTTCTGTGATGTCTCACTTGGAAATTGGAGATGGTTTCTCCCGTGAGCCTTAATTGGAAGACAATATTGATAAATTTGAAGTTAGGAGAAGATTATGGTCGAGGTTTACCTTGGGGAAGATTATTTCTATGAAGTTGGAAATAAATATCAAAGGAGTTACTAAGGAGGAAGGAGAAGAAGTTATGGATGCATAGTTTGCTAAGAAAATCCAAGGGTTACCTATAATCAGAGATAGATTGGAGTAAAAAAGAAGATAATATTCAAACCAAGACCTTGAATATAAATTGAAGGACAAAAACTGGCTGAGAGATCAAAGATTGGAAAAATCATCTTTCCAAAAGGGAGAAGTGTCTACTAATGCACATGCTAGCTTTGCTCCAAAATCCCCTATTAATACTACTAACCAATCAGTTATCTTTGATGTTGTAGGTTCAGGTAAATCTAGTAAAAGTTCACCTAAGAAGAAGAAAGCTTCTCCCATAGAGCCTTCCCCTATTTGTGTAACCCACTCTAAAAGTAAAAAGAAGAATAAAAAGATTCCAAAAATCAAATAATTCATTGACATGAACTTAGTGGAGGAGGCTCTTGATAAAATGGAGAACCAAGCCAAAGAGACACATGTTATAGACCAGACTGAAATTGAGAAAAGTACATAGAAAGACAAGGACACTACTAGTGATATGATGATGATAGATTTGATTAATGTTCAAACACATCCATCAAAAGGTTATATAGCTTCTCTGAAATGGTTATAATCTTTACTTCACAAAAAAATGCAGCATAGTTCCTATATATGTTACCTGATGCAAAGTGGGCAACTGGAAGCTTGTTAAAGGTCTCAAATAGGGCAAGGTACCCTAGATCACCAAATTTTAAAGCCAAAATTCTTAACACTTATCACAAGTGTGGAAGAAGGACTTGGTTAATGTTATCACAACCCAAAAACCCTAGCGGTAACCTAATCATTAGGTTTCACCAATCTTTCAACACCAACTACCAAGGTTGGTCTCAGAAGAAAATGACCCTTATTCACAAGAATACCCCCAAAGTGACATATAGGACCAAGGGTGAACTATTCTTGTATTTATTGTCTATTTAGGTCCCTATTGAATAGTTCCAATGGTTTTTTCACTCAAATGCAATCCATAAGACATGGTTGCTTCACAATCACAAGACTATGCTTGTAGCCTTTTTCAGAAGGAATTTTGATCTCAAGTGAGATTATTCCACATAACCCTATGAGTTGGTTGGGGATTTAGACACCCATTATGGCCTAGGACCTTGGACCCAAACCATAGAACTTGGAAATGAGAAGAAGACAGAATGATACACCAAATTGCTCCATTGATTAGCCTTAATTAGGCCTCCATTTACACTACAAGTGTATTTTAGATGCATCCAATGCCCAAAATGATGATTGGATCATGTGAGGGTGCATAAAAATGAATTTCCTATGACATAGAGCTTCTGGTCAATCCCCAAACAAAAGTTATGTCTGTTGTCCTAATTCTGGATAGGTGCATACATAATGATATACACCTAGGTCATCACTTCATTTCCATTTCCCTGCAACTTGAAGAACCTATCTTGCAGAATATTAAAGAACATCCTAAAAAAAATATTTCCACTAAGGGTCATTGAATTCCCATGGTGGAAAGTGGAAATACACTTAATTTCCTATGAAACCCTGAATTAGGGCCTAAAATCCAGGCAGGGAGTTTGTAAATGGGGTAACTTTCACACAAAGATCGATCAACACATGAGACCAAAACTAAATGGAAGTAGATTCAAAACACTATCCCTTGGTGTTAGAATCACATTCCCCTTTGTCTTTACCCAACCGTACATGGTGACTATTTCACAAGAATGCAAGAAAATGGTTACTTTTTATTGATTTTCAAATATAAAAGTACATCATCCACCTACCACCCACATGAAAGGGATAATGTAGGCACTCCCAATGGTTACATGAAAATTTTTAACTGACTTGACAATTTGGGAGTTTTTTTTTAAAAATTTGTTAAGTTTTCTCAAAAGTTGATTGACAACTTTTGAGCAACTTTTACATTTTTTGCAATTTTACAAATCTAGTGACCAAACTTGGTCAAGATGTTATTTAGGTGATCCCTAGTGGATCCAAACACTAAAAAATCAAAAATAAACTATTCCTAGGGTTTTGGATCATTAATGACTCATAGTGACCCAAGGGCTCATAATGTGCCAATCTTGGTACTATGGCCTTACATGGTGATCCAGTGTCTAACCCAATGTCTTAGAATTTGTAAAGGCCTCTAAGGACCTTGAGAAAACCCCTAGGGTCCACAGGAATAGTTGTTTTAGTTTGGGTGCTCCTACACCATACTCCCCATGAGAATTGAACTCAAGTTCCCACTTGAGGATATTTGGTCAATAATGGTTCCATGTTGTTGGATCTAGTCCTCTGTCATCTAGGTAGCATCTATTGAAGGGAGTCATTTCCATCTTACTAAGTACTACATGTACTTGTTCTTTCTTGTCTACTTCAAGACTTTGGTTTCCAAAATGGTGTCAAGTTCCACTTTCTTGCTTGGTGGGAGATCTATCACATAGTCTCCAGCATCTTCAACTTGTGATCCCTGCACATTGACAATGTTTGCAACACACTTGTAAGGGGTGAGGTCTACAATATTAAAAATGGGATAAATCAGTAAAGTAGGAGGCAAGTAAATTTCATAAGCATTTTCACCCATCTTGGTGAGTATTGTGCAAGCACCAATCTTCTTCATGTGTAACTTGGAATATCTGCCTTTAGGGAGTCTCTCCTTCCTTAGGTATGCCCATACCTTATCTCCAACTTTGAAGTGGACTTCTCTTCTCCTCTTATATGCTTGTGCTTTGTATTTCATAGTTGATTTTTGTAGTGATTATTTTCCCTTTGTCTACACTTTAGATATTAGTTGGGCTAACTCCTCTCCTTGTTCACTCACTCTAAAATCAAATGGTAATTCTACTAAATCTAATGGACCTTTAGGATGAAGTCCATACATTGTTTGAAATGGTGTCTTTCCAGTGGACCTATTCATGGAGTCATTGAATGCAAATTCTTCCTAAGGGAGGATCATGTCCTAACTTTGTGTATATTTTTTGGTTAGGCATCTCAAGAGCTTACCAAGTGACTTGTTTACCACCTCCATTTGTCCATCTGTTTGAGGGTGGTATGCTAAACAATAATTCATATTTGTCCCCAACGTTTTGAAGAGTCTTCTCCAAAAGTGACCCTAAAATTTTACATCTCTATCAGACACTATTTTTTGTGGTAGCCCATGTATCCTAACCACTTCTTTGAAGAATGGGTGTGCTATATGGGAGGCATCATTTGTGCTCTTGCAAGGAAAAAAGTGCACCATTTTACTAAATCTGTCCACTATTACAAAAACACTATCATAACCCTACTTTGTCCTTAGCAAACCCATAAACAAATCCATATAAATTGATTCCCATGGCCTAGAGGGAATTTTTAGGGGTTAATACATCATTGGTTAGTGGATACACCCTTTGTTTTCTGGAAAATAGTACAAGACTCAACAAATTTCTTGATTTCATTCCCCATCTTTGGCCAAAAATAACTTCTTTTTACTAGTTCAGTGGTCTTATCTATGCCAAAATGTCCTCCTAAGCCACCATAATGTTTTTATTTAATGATATTTGTTCTCATGGAACATTTAGGAATGCACAATTGGGCTCCTTTAAACAACAATCCATTTTGAATCAAAAAATTTAGTATGGTATTTGCCAACCATTTCAGTGCATACCTCAAAAGCTTCACCAAATTCTAGATCATCTACATATAGGTGTTTTAGGGAGTCAATCCCTATACTCTGAAGTTGAAATTCCTCAACTAATCCAATCCTTCTACTTAGGGCATCAGCCACTTTGTTTGCCACTCCTTTTTTATGTTTTATGTTTAAGGTATAGGATTGCAATTGCTCCATCCACTTAATGTGTTCGACTCCAAGATTTTGCTAGCTGTTTAGAAACCTTAAAGCATGGTTATCAGTATAAACAATGAATTCCTTAGGGATTAAATAGTGTCTCCACTTTTTCAAGGCTTGCACCATTGCATAAAGCTCTAAATCATAAGTAGAGTACCTCCTTTTGGCATCATTTAATTTTTCTAAGAAAAATTCTATAGCCTTACCTTCTTGGCTCAAGACTTCCCCAATGGCCAAGTTGCTTGCATCAGTTCCAACAGTGAATACTTTTCTAAAGTCAGGGAGTACCAAGATTGGGTATTGTGCCACTCTATTCTTGAGATATTGGAAAGCATCTCCTACTTCCTTAGTCCACTCAAATCTAATCTTCTTTCCACCTTTTATTGTGTCTAACATAGGAGCACACACATGGCTAAAATTCTTAATGAACTTTCTATAAAAAGTTGGTAAACCATGAAAGCTTCTAACATCACCTTGGTGCTTTGGTGGAGGCCAGTTGACTATTGTTGTAACCTTCTCTGGATCCATTTTGAGGGTTCCTTGGGAGATGAAAAAACCTAGGAAGATGAGTTCCTTTTTCATAAACATACATTCTTCCAAGTTAATCACTAACTTGTGCTGATGGAGTCTTCTTAGAACCTGCTCAACATGACCAAGGTGTTCCTCTTTTCTATGACTTTAAATCAGAATTTCATCCAAATATATGACCACAAATTTGCCTATAAAATCAATAAATACCTCATTCATTAATCTCATGAATTTACTAGGTTAATTACTCTAGCCAAAAGGCATAACAAGCCATTCAAACAAACCTTCAGTTGTCTTAAATGTTGTCTTCCATTCATCTCCGGGCTTAATCTTGATTTGATGATATCCTAATTTTAAATCAATCTTAGTGAAGTAAAAAGTAGTGTCTAGTTGGTCCAGAAGATCTTTCATTCTTGGGATTGGAAATCTATATCTTATTATTATCTTGTTTAGGGCTTTGTTTTCAGTACACAATCTCCATTTTCCATCTTGTTTAGGAGCCAAAACTGATGGGACAACACATGGACTGAGACTATTTTGGATAAGTCCCTTCTCTAGTAGTTCAGTTACTTGCCTTGCAATCTTAGCATGTTGTGCTAGTGTCATATTGTATGGGGCCTTATTAGGAAATGAGGAGCCATGTATTAAGTCAATTTGATGACTAATATCTCTCAAGGGAGGGAGGGTTGTGGGCAGGTCACTAGCAATGACAACACTATATTTTGTGACTAACTTCTAAAATTCATCTTGTATATGATCATCCTTAATAGAACTTACATTATCCTTAGGCTTGGATATTAAGACATATGCTTTAGATTTAGATTCTTTCAAAACTTTTAACATTTCTTTCTCCCCCATGGCTATGACAGTTGGTTCTTTCTCAGTCTTGTTATCAGGCAGGGGTTTCATGTTGAATGTTTTCCCATCCTTGGTGATAGATTAGGTATTTTTCCTACAATGATTTGTGGCATCAACATCATACTACCAAGGCCTACCTAAAAGAATGTGGGATGCATCCATTTCAACAATATCACATAGAACTTTATCTTTAAAATCTTCTATTGAAAATTCTATCCATGCTTGTTTAGTGACTAAAGTTTTCTGATCCTTTCTTAACCAAGACACATGGTAAGGAAAAGGATGAGGTTTCTTAGGAAGATTTAGTTTTTGCACCATTTCACAAGACGCTAAATTCTCAGTTGAGCCAAAAGAAATAAGTAAGTTACATACCTTCCCATTGAATTTGATCTTTGTCCTAAAGAGGTTCTTTCTTTGAGGAGGTTCTTGGCTTTGTGGAACTTGGAGGAATACTTGTCTCATCATCAAGCATTGTCCTTCCTCTGGTTCTAATTCCCTTGTATTTTCCTCTTTCTTTTCCTCTTCAAAGAGTTGTACTCTCCTTTCTCCTTGGTTGTTATTGTTCCTCTTCACAGGGCATCTTCTTGCATGGTGTCCCAATTGATTATATTAGTAACACCTTAGTGGTCCATTGCCTCTTCCTATGTTTGTTCTTCCCCTATTGAAGGGTCTTCTCCCTCTATAGTTTCCTCTTGAGTTTTAATCATTATTCTCTTTGTCTCCTTGGTCAAGGGTCCTACTTCTATTACCACTATATTTCCCTCTATTCCAAGAGGTTCCCGTTCCTCTGAAATTATTCCCACTATCATTAGTCTTTCCCTTTCCAAACTCTTGCTTTCTCTTCCACTTTTCCTCTACCTTAAGTGCCATTTGATAGAACTTGTTCACTAAGGTAGGGAAATTTAGGCTGAGTTCCTCCTGAATGGATACTTTCAAACCATTCAAATATCTTGCCAACTTTTCTTCTTCATCTTCTACCACATTTGTCTTCATAGACAATTTTAGGAATTTCTCAGTGTATGAGCATAGATCCATATCCTTTTGTTTTAGGCTTTTCTTTCTCCTATGGAGTTGTACCCCATAGTCTTCAAGTACATAATTCTCCTAGACCAATGCAATCATTTTGTTCCATGAAGAGATCATGCTCTTCCCATTCTTCACCCTCTCTATTTGGATGAAGTTCCACCAAGTTAGGGTTGCTCCCTTCAACTTGGATCTTTCCATCTTCACTCTCTACTTATCAGGGATGTCCTCACACTCAAAGAAGCTAGTTAGGGGCTCTATCCAATCCAAGGTCACATCTGCATTCATCTTTCCACTAAAAGTTAGTAGATCCAACTTTTCCTCCATGGTTCTTCTCCCCGTAGATTTCAAGTCATCTAGAAGGGGTCTCTGGTCTACAGGAATGTTCTCATCCTGATCAGGGGTGTCCTCATCTAACTCACTCCCATCTTCATCACCAAAGGCAACTTATTTACCCCTTTCTACCTTGCTCTCCAACTCTTTCAGTCTCCTTTTCAAGGCTACATTTCCTACCCTTTGTTCTCTCACCATCTTTTCTAACTCAATGTTTGTAATCCTTAAAGTAATATCCTCATCCTCAGGAGAAGACATAGCTCTGATACCACTTGATGCAATGTGGGCAACTAGAATCTTGTCAAAGGTCTCAAATAGGGAAAGGTACCCTAGATCACCAACTTTCAAAGCCAAAATGCTTAACACTTATCACAAGTGTGGAAGAAGGACTTGGTTAAGGCTATCACAACCCCAAAACCCCAAGGGTAACCTAATCACTAGGTTTCACCAATCCTTCAACACCAACTACCAAGGTTGGTCTCATAAGAAAATGACTCTTATTCACAAGAATACCCCCAAAGTGACATATAGGACCAAGGGTGACCTATTCTTGTAGGTATGGTCTATTTAGGTCCCTATTGAATAGTTCCAATGGTTCTTTCACTCAAATGCAAGCCATAAGACATGGTTGCTTCACAATCACAAGACTATGCTTATAGCCTTTTTCAGAAGGAATTTTGATCTCAAGTGAGATTCTTCCACATAACCCTATGAACTGATTGGGGATTCAGACACCCATTATGGCCTAGGACATTCGACTCAAACCCTAGAACTTGGAAATGAGAAGAAGACTAAATGACACACCAAATTGCTCCATCGATTAGCCCTAATTAGGCCTTTATTTACACTACAAGTGTCTTTTAGATTCATCCAATGCCCAAAATGATCATTGGATCATGTGAGGGTGTGTAAAAATGACTCTTCCTCTGACTTAGAGATTTTTTTCAATCTCCAAACAAAATTTATGACTGTTGTCCTAATTCTGGATAGGTGCATACATAAGGATATACACCTAGGGCATCATTTCATTTCCATTTCCCTAAAACTTGAAGAACCTATATTGAAAAATCTTGAAGAGAATCCTAAAAAAAAGCTTTCCACCAAGGTTCATTGAATTCCCATGGTGGAAAGTGGAAATACACTTAATTTCCTAAGAAACCCTAAATTAGGGCCTAAAGTCTAGGCAGAGAGTTTGTAAATGGGGTAAATTTCACACCAAGATCGATCAGCACATGAGACAAAAATCAAATAGAATTAGATTCACAAAACTATCCCTTGGTGTCGAACTCACATGCCCCTCTATCTATACCCAACCGTACATGGTGAATGTTTCTCCAAAATGCAAGAAAATGGTTACTTTTTATTGATTTTCAAATATCAAAGTACGTCATCCACCTACCACCTTCCTGAAAGGGATAATGTAGGCACTCCCAATAGTTACATGGAAAGTTTGAACGACTTGACCATTTGGGAGTTGGTTTTTAAAAATTTGTTAAGTTTTCTCAAAATTTGCTTAACAACTTTTGAGTAACTTTTACATTTTTTGAAGACAATGTGACGAATATGAAGACTCAGCTGGAGGATTATGAGAGTTTCTTGAAGACTCTGTCCTGATCTCGGTGCTGGCGGCTCTTCTCTTTGTTTTCCTTCCAGCATTTTTTTTTTTTTGTCTTTTGTCTCTACCTATTGTTAAATCTGGGATATGTCCCTTTGTAGCTTGCTTCCTTCCTTGGGGCAGACTGTTGTTCTCTATGCTTTAATGTCTTTCTCTTCTTATCTTTTTTAAAGGGTTTCAGGGTCCCTTCAAAACCTATTTTTACCATAATCAAAAACTTTTACATTTTTTGCAAGTTTGTAAATCTAGTGACCAAAATTGGTCAAGATGTTATTTAGGTGATCCCTAGTGGATCCAAACACTAAAAAATCAAAAATAAACTATTCCTATGGTTTTGGATCATTAATGACTCATAGTGACCCAAGGGCTCATAATGTGCCAATCTTGGTACTATGGCCTTACATGGTGATCCAGTGTCTAACCTAGTGTCTTAGCATTTGTAAAGGCCTCTTAGGACCTTGAGAGAACCCCTAGGGTCCATAGGAATAGTTGTAGTTTGGGTGCTCCTGCACCATTCCCATTGAAGACATGGTGAGTAAGTACCTTAGAAACACACCTAAAAGAAAAAATACAAAATAGAGGCTATGTTAGAATTTGATGAAAGTACATGGCACTAGATGGAAGACATAGCGAGGCCTACCACAAATAAGAAACTTGAAGATGTCTCATCTCAAAATTTGAAAATTGAGAAAATTGACTTAGGTGTAACCTCGAGGGTAGTTGATGGTAAGCATTTAGAATCCTCCACTAAAAATATACTTTCTCACACCTAGAAGAATGAATGTGATAAGAAAGAGATGAAGTGAGCTCTTCGATAGATGGAAGAGTATATTTAATCTATCCACAATCAAGAACCTCAAACCCTATTTTAGACACCCTTATCTTTTGACCCTAGTTCTCCTACTAACCAAAAAACATTAGATCAGATTCAGTAGAACAAAGTGGTTGCTGAGACATTCAATAGTTAACTTGAATCCATGATGTAGGGAGGGACATATTACATCACTTTTTGAATGATATACACCAGAATGCCACCAATATAAATAATGAATTAGAAGAAAACATAGCTTCCTAGGAGAAAGAAAGAATCAAATGGATGGTTGTGGTTGCGCAGATAGGTGATGTCCAAAGAATTAAGGTTATGAAATTTCTAGCTAAAAATCCAATACAAGGGTTGGATGATAATAGTTTTAATGTTTCAAAGAAGATATTGAATGGGGGAATTTGGTTATCATGCAAGGAATTGAGGAATCAATGGAATTGTCAAAAGAACTAGTGGGCCTTGCAGACATAATATAAAAATATCTACAGTGCATTGATGTTGAACTCATGAAGGAGGATGGGAAGACCATTTGAGACATAGAGGAAATGATCAAGTCCTTTAAAGAGAAAATTCAAGAAGTAAGAGATACAAAATTCTTAACAATAGAGGACTTCTCTAGGGTAGCTAGGATTGAATCCATATTAATTATCTATCTTGATCATTTGGGAACACAAGAAAAAAAAGTAGCACAAGTCTAGGGAGACAGAGAAGTGTGGATGCAAAGAATCAAACATGTAGGATGCCCTAACTACCAGCTCATTGTCAGTTTATTGGAAACACAGTTGGAATGGAAAACCCAATGTGGAGTGCCACCTAGACTCAAAAATTCCATAGATTCCTCAGCCCCAGTCTCCTCTTGATCGTGGTTTTGAAATGATAACTCGAGCCATTCTTGCTCATCTTTTATATTTTATTTTAATTTTAGTAAAAACTTCTTCTAGATAGGAACTCTCGGGTGGACTTAGTGGAACTGAATTTCAAGGATAGTTTATCCCAGTGTGCTATATTATCATATTTTTAAGAATTTAAGAGGGTTTGAAATTTTGAGATATATTAGATACTCTTTGATTATCATATGCAATTCTGGTGTGGTGAAAAGACATTAATATGTTGGTTGATGAAAACTGTTGCTATTTTAAATCTATGCATTTGAAATGAATAGATAAATTTCTGTTGGAATTTTTTCTTTCTCAGCAATAGTTTATTTCCTTTTGCACTTCATGGAAATATATTGAGTGTGATGATCAAAGTATGATTTGATTGTTACTTTACATATATATTGGAATGCTGGATTAGTTTTGTTGGCTTGATCTTTATGTTATATATTACATATATGTTTATGTGCACTCATATAATGTTTATGTTTGAATTCTTTTCCTTTTAATGCTTTCTAGTTAAAAGTGTATTGAATTTGTGTATTTATTTTCATTTAATAATTAATGGAAGATCTTTCAAAGGGAGTTGTACCTGTAAAATTCATAGGGTTTAATCCTGAGAGGTTACCCAATTGTTGGCAGAAAGTTATAATCCTCATTCTTTAAAGGGGCATAGAGTTATTAATTTTATTTACATATAAATTTGTTGAGGATAAATATATTTTCCAACACAGACTTAAGGCATGGCTTCTTGGTATGGAATAAAATGCTTGAAAGATCATAATTTTGATAGAGTTATTCTAGAGGGGGACTCCAAAATTATTATAGATCAACTTCAGAACAAAGCTCAATACCCCTAGTGCATTGTTGGCTTGATAGATTATTGCAAGAGGATGTTATCTTCATTTAGTCATTTTAGACTAATCCATACCCTAAGAGAGGAAAATTATACTATATATTTTATGGTGAATTGGGGTTTCAATGCAAAGGATTAGCATCATGTTACATTTGAAGTATGCCCTTAAAGGTTAAAGGAAATTATTTCTAATGAAAGGAAAAAAGTGTTAATTTTTTTATCCATTTGGGTTGGATTATGTGGATTGGTGTTTTTAATTTGACTTTGCTAGTTCCTTTTCCTTTAAATGTCAAAATGAAGAATCAAAGTATGAGGGAGAAGTGTATTTGTCTTTCTATTTTTATGAAAAAACCCAAGTGTGTAAAAGTTACGATGGAAACAATTATCTTCAAAATAATTATGGAAAGGGTTGTTGGAAAGTTGAAACTCAGGGTGTATATGATTTATTTTGTGTTGTCATTATGGAAACAAAGTCATATGAAGTTTTGACAGTAAACTTTGAAGATCAAAATTGGCTAAGTATAGAAAATAGAGCAGTACAGAGATATGTAGTTGATCAGAGCACCACCACACGTGTGTACAATCGAGTCAGAATATGTGCCTTTATATTTAAGCTTGATGATATGTTATTAAGCTTAGACTATAAACGCATGGTACGGTATGTCAGTACGGAGAAGTTACAATAGGTTAAAGTGCCACTAGCAGTTTAGAATACAGAGCATGAGGCCGACCTTAGATTTTGGATTAGTGCATAATATTTTATTTTGTAATGGCCATGTGCCTATTGTAATATTCTTGTTAATATGTATTTAACACTCATGTAAATACGCTTAAGCCAATTTTTTTGGAAGCATTGTGTATGTTTTTTTTGGGCCGACTAAGGTCTTGTTTTTGGTAGTGTCTGTAACCACCTGAATTCGGTCTGTCGCAACTATAGACCCTATTTTCCCTAAGTGTGATCATACCCTCGATTTATGTCCAAATGACCCTGTTACTGCTTGGCATAATTCGTTGAATCAATTTAATGTCCTAGGTATTTTTATCACTGATTTATATTATCTATTATATCCATACAATTCAAATCAATTTTGACCAATCAGATCAAATAGAAATCAAACATGGCTATAGTATTTAATTATAAAGGAATTAAATAATCCCTAAATCAAGTAATCACTTGCATTTCAACCCATTCCCCTAGCCTATTAATTTAATTAAAATGGCTATAGTCCTCTAATTATTAAAAAGCAATTTAATTGTTTAAATAATTAATTCCTATATTTCTAAATGAATTAAATAA
>MU226387.1:748486-774127 GCA_018584345.1 Thuja plicata
AGCTTGACCCTCCTTAAGGTCCACTTTCTCAAGCCACCTTCTTACACCCCCACATGCCTTATTAATGCCTTCATTAATATGAAGACCTTAAGCCCATGTCTCTCCCATGCCTTATTAATTCCTTAGGAATTAATAGCTCAACCATGTTCATTTATTGGGCCTCCTAATTCATAAATGAACCTTGTCCCCCCCTCTCTCTCCCATTCTTCTATAAATAGAAGCTTGTTTTGAGAGCAAATAAGCCTTCACTCAAGATTAGAATTGCATTGTTATGCTGCCATTTTCATTCTAGAATTACATGCTATTTCATCTTATGCTAGTTTATCATTGTTCTTTCATCATTTAAGAGCTAGTTTGCATGCTTTTACCATCATTTAGCTTATTTTCAATTAAAATCCTTCATGCTAGGATAGTATTGGTCACTGATTTGGAGCATATTCTGAGGGCTGATATGAAACTAATCACACTCTTTCTAGTTAGAAGGCAATAGGTCAATTTTAGTGGGTTCTTATGTTTTTTCATGTTTTCACTAACCCCATGATGCTAATATAATGATCTATTGAGTTTTTGTGTCCATTCCGACAGGTACCCATTTACACACGAACATCATCTATTCAGGCATGTATATACTAGACATGCACTTTTGTATTAAGTGTGTGAATGGAAAAGAAACAGAGAAGATATTAAGAAGATCAAAATAATAAGATCAGTATGAAGTAGAAGTCTTCAAGAGATTAAAGCATCAATGGATAAATGGAACTGATTAGACAACAATGTCATTACAACAGTTCATTTTTGATATAGTGTATATCTATTATCTGAAGGTTGTAGCCTTCATCATATTGAGAAGTGAGCTCTAGAAGTGAGCCAACCACCTTTAACAGGGCTTTGGAAAGACTCCTAATAGGGTCATTGTACTTGCATTGTAAAGAATGCTCCTAATAGGGGAAAGGAACTCTAACAAGTTCATTAGACTAGTATAATCATTTGTGGGTACTAATTCCCACTGACATTTTCCTTTGATCAAGGTTTCCCTGTAATCATATCTTTTGTTATGTGTTGTTGTGTTATGCTTCAATTGTTATTTATTTTATTTAAGTTTCAAATTTATGAATTAAAGATAAATAGACAAACACTGATTCACCCCCCTCTTAGTGTTTCTAACAATTGGTATCAGAGCTCTGGTCCTTTGAAAGAAAGTTTAACCACTTGAGGAGATCATGGATTCAGTAGTACAGAAACATCTTAAAAAAGAATCTTGAAGTAGCCCTTGATGATCTTGATAGATCTGAAAAAGAAAATGAAGAACTTAAACTAAAAGTTGATGGCTCCCAGATGCTTATCAAAAAGTTAAGAAAAGATCTGAAAGTTTTCTCTAGAAATGATTTGGGAAAAATATTCAGAAAGTAGAATCAAGAGAACATGTCTTTAATGGACACGATTGAAGATCTGCATGAACATCTTATAAATAGCCTAACATCTATTGAAGAAAAGACCAAAGAAAGTAAACAATTAGATGAACTTATGCAAGCAAATATGAAGATCTTGGAGTTGGAAAACATCAAGAAAAATATTGAATCTGAATTAACAAAGGCAAAAGATAAAATTGAGAAATTACACACAAGTTATGATCTAATTCAATCACAAGTTTATGCACAAAAGATAAAAGGTGATACTACTGGTGTTGGATACAATGTAGCTCAAATTGAAATCAATACAATGAAAGAAAGAAAGGAAGCACAATCAGAATCCACAGAACCAAAGAAAATTGAGAATCTTGTAGAGGGTAATGCAGAACCTCCTAAAGATGAACTCAAGCTAGTTAAATAAACTTGTTATGCTTGTAACAAGCATGGACACTTGGAAACAGATTGTAAAGAGGTAAGGCCTTCAATCGGTATTTTTATTCATATAATAAATTTGGCCATAGGTCTATACATTGTAGAACAAGTCAAAGAAATCAGTCACAACAGAACCAAAGAAATATGAATCAATACAATCAGAGAAATCAACCTCAAAGAAACTATCAGAACATTATATGTCAGATATGTAATTATAATGGACACATAGCCAAGCAGTGCAACATGATAAACAATATCTATAGACCTCCACTCATTTGTCACTCATCCAACAAAGAAAGACATACCTCAAGGTTTTGCAGGTCAAGAACTCAAAAACAAGAAAAGCTTAAAGAATCATTATTTGAAGAATCTGGTGAAGTCAAGTTTGTAAAATCCACAGAAGATTCAGGTAAAGTATGGGTTGAAATAAAGAAAGATGATGATGTTAACAAGGTAGTAGATGCATCCACAGTGGACACAACTTCTACTTCTGGTTAGTTGAGCCTCATGGTCTTAGGGGGAGCTATTCTAGCTCTAAACCCATGCACAAATGGTATACTCACATCTGAGTATGCACCTATGGATTCATGTAACTAATGATGAAATTAGGAAGTATGCATAGATGCATAGCTTGAACTTTGAATAAATTAAAGATTGAAATTCTTAATGTAAACCATGTTATGACAACAAGCATTAAAAGAAATAACGTTTTATATAAGTTAGTAAAAGATCTTTTATCCTCACTTTGTATTTGATATTGAGTATTCAAAGAGCACAGAAGCAGTTAGCATCAAAGTGTTGAAGGATAAACCGTTGGTTGGTTAGCAAGATGAATCAAAGTTGAAACAGAACCCTAGTAGGTGTGTCATTTCAAAATCTTTTGAAACCCTACTTATACAAGATAAAAGTAAGGAATGGCTACTCCTACAGTGTTTGACATCTTTGAGAAACAAAGATATGTGTTTAAGAAGCATCTATTAAATTCTATGCTAGATGAGGTAGAAGGGGAATTCTCCAAGACTCCGCTATGAGTCGTGCATGTAGAAGACATACGCACTTACATTTATTGTAAGAAGGATTCTATTGGTGATAACAACATAACAACACTCATGGTATCAATGATGAAACCAGATTACTGATTCAAGGATGAATACAT
The DNA here is from genome assembly GCA_018584345.1 of Thuja plicata. NCBI lineage: Eukaryota > Viridiplantae > Streptophyta > Pinopsida > Cupressales > Cupressaceae > Thuja > Thuja plicata. Next base: position 751,484 of record MU226387.1, read on the forward strand.
GCATCTCACTGATAACCCTATTTTTGAGTACACGAATGTGCATGAGTTCTATGAACCAGAATAGGTTAAAATTCTACTTAGTATGATCCATGATTATCTGTATTGAATTGGTGAAGTTCCTTTCCACATTATTGCTGACCTCATTCATGAGATGACTGGACTCTCCAATGTTGGACCTATTCTTCCCAATGCAAAAGAATGTAAATAAATAGGTTGAGCAGGATTTCTTATCTAGAAGTGATAGGCATGGGATGACTATTGATCCCATTGTGGAAGAAGACATCAAACTCATCACCATGATACTTGGTTACAAGTTTCAACATGCAAGAAGACTAAATAATGTGTCACTAACTACTATTCTGGAAGCAATAACACACAATATAATCTATGTGAGATATTACGCGCACAACTGATTGAGAACATTAGAGCTATCAAGCATAAAAAGAGGAAAAAAATTCAGATTTGGCTCTCTGATTATCTACCTATACTTCCACATTGTTGGTAAAGTCTCTCATATTTACCTAGATAGGAGAAAACCTACTATGTTACAAATTTCATTAAAGGCTAGATCAGAAAGAAGTTTAAAGGATTCTATGGACATGGAGATCAAAACATTAAGGATCAAGATGTAGAAGAGGTTTAGAATATCAAAGAAGATAGTTTAAAAATACAAGGACACCATATGCTTCATGGTGGAAACTGATTGTACTTGCATGGAATTAGTTGATCCAAGAATCAAATGGATTCATCCACTTGGTTATGAAGTTGACAAACATGTGTTGGAAGGATATGCACAAGTTCTTTTGTTTGCGCATAAAGATATAAAAGAACCAAGATGGGGCACATATAGAGAGAAGACAAATAAAGTTGATCCTATCTTATATAGTGTAGATAACAAAAGAAAGACATCAAGGATTACATCTAACATCCTAAAGGTTCATGGGGTCACACAAGAAGACCTAGATAAAGCTAGGGAAGCTAAGATTGAAAGAGAGATTAAACAAACACCTGCAGAAGTCAAGATAGAGAAATCAAATGATATCCACAAGAAAAATAAGAAATCTAATGAAGGTGCCTTTGCACCCTCAACTACTAGTGACTTGGAATCCTCTCCACCGTCAGTACGAAGCAAGATGACCATAAGAAGGAAGCAAGTTCCCATAGGTCACCCATCCTCAAGGACAACAAGGAGCAAAGTAAAGAACACTCAAGCCCCTCTTGAGGTAGGATTCAGACCTAGTTTGACAGTCTTAAGAAATAGAATCATCAATGAAGGAAGACTAGATTCAATTTCAAATGTTTATGACAAGTGCCAAGAGATAGATAAATCATAGATACATTATATGATTATCTCTCATATGATCAAGTTCAAAAGTTTAGTATTGGAACTCAAGACAGTCATCCCTGAAAAATTATGGAACACATTAGAGCTATTGAAAAGATAAGAAATAGAGGAAGATATGAGGATTAGAGAAGAAAAATTAGATAGTCTTCTCCCTATCTTCTCACATGATGAGAAAGAAATTCTGTTAGATTTGGTAAAGCCTCATCTAAGAACCAAAACTAGAACTCTTCACATTATGAACAAAGAGTATGAGTTGGTTGGAAAAGAGACTGAAAAAGTATTTGAGCAAGTATTTTTGGATAGACATATGTATCCATCAATGACGCCTACTGCTAAAGTGACTCCAATCCCTCCCAAACAAGATAAAAAAAATAGTGATTCCAAATGTGCCTATGACAGGTCCACAGGATTCAGCACCCAAAGTTACATCACCCTCTGATATAGTCAAGGAATCAGATGAAACCATTTTGATAAATGATGTTGAGATCAACATGTCAGCCTCATAAAATGATTTAAATAAGTTTGAGGAAGCATTTGTAAGTACTAAAAAAGGTGAGAAGGTATGCACTGATAACACTTCTTTACAACAAGAACAAGTTCCTACTGGAGAATCAACAGGTCAAGATGAAGAGAGAAAGGGTGAACCTAATGAACCACCCTCTATGGAGATCCTAGTGAAAATTGAATTCATGGATGTTAGTCAAAATTCTATATTCACTCCATCTAGCAAACCATCAGTATCATTTTTGTCAAGCTTGAACCCTGACTCAGCAAACCTAGATGTTTGGGGAGAAGAAGACCTAATTAAAATTAGTGTATTAGCCATGGACAAAGCCAAAGAGAAACAAGTTATGATAAACCCTCTATTTCTAGATTCAGTGAACATTTTGAATGACTTAGTACTAGCAGATAAGAAATTGGAAAATATCTAGTCAGTGGATGATTTTGACAGCATATTGACTTGCTTCAAAGAAAACTTTACAAGTTTAGTAGATTCAGCTACTAAAATTGTAGAGGAAAAGTACAAAAGGGAAATATTGGATGAACTGACAAAGAACTTCCAATTAGATCTCAACTCCTTGAAGATTGGTCAAACAATTTTGAAAGAGTTAGCAGCAAAAGGGAGGAAGGTGATAGAAAATTGTATGGACAAAGGAAAATTCACTTTTGAGCACATAAACAAGGTTAAAGAAGCAGACATCTTGGTTGAAAACATCAGGAAATTAGTTGAAAAATCCTCCAAAGACATCAACATCTGCAACAACATCTATCATGGTCAGATAGACAAGATTGAAAAGGCTAAGGTAGAGATCAACAAGATAAGGACCAGGTAAACACTACTAAGAAATTCACTTACGCCCTCCTTAGATGTCTTGAATGAGAACATAAAATAGATAGATGCAATAATTGTTACATATGATCAAGGCCCCTGCATGGGTCTAACAAAGATGGAGAAACTCACATATGCATTATGCGCCCATCTTCAGACTGTTGATGCACTAAAGGCATTTTGACAGCAAAAGATCAAGACTCTTTAGATTGCATATCCAGATGTGTACTCTGAGTAAGTACCTAGATAATTACAAATTTTGACACCTCTGTCATTAATGTCAAAGGGGGAGTAGTGTATGTATATAAGGAGTATTATATATATAGCCAAAGTTATGATGTACATTTTTTTTTTGTTAAGTCAAAGATTAAAGTAACATGGCCACATTCCTTTGTTTCCATTAATGACAAAGGGGGAGATTGTTGGGAAATTGACTCTCAGGGTCTATATGACTTATTTTGTGTTGTCATTATGGAAACAAAGTCATATAAAGTTTTGAGAGTAAACTTTGAAGATCAAAATTGGCTAAGTATAGAAAAATGAGTAGTACAGAGATATGCAGTTGATCAGAGCACTAGCGCACATGTGTACGATCGTGTCAGACTATGCACCTTTATATTTAAAATTGTTGATATGTTATTAATATTATACTATACACGCATGGTACGGTATGTTAGGACGAAGAAGTTACAATAGGTTAAAGTGCCACTAGCAGTTCAGAATATAGAGCATGAGGTCAACCTCAGATTTTGGATTAGCGCATAATATTTTATTTTGTAATGGCCATGCGCCTATTGTAATATGTTTGTAAATATGTCTTTAACACTCATGTAAAAACTCTTAAGCTAATTTTTTTCAAAACGTTGTGTATGTTTCTTTTGGGTTGACTTAGGTCTTATTTCTGTTCGCGTCTATTCAGGCATGTTTATATACTAGACATGCACTTTTGTATTAAGTGTGTGAATGGAAAAGAAGAAGAGAAGATATTAAGAAAAGAAACATAAGTAAATTAGTATGAATTACAAGTCTTCAAGAGATTAAAGCATCAATGCATAAACGGAACTGATAAGAGAACAATGTCATTACAACAGTTCATTTTTGATATAGTGTATATCTATTATTTGAAGGTTGTAGCCCTCATCCTATTGAGTAGTGAGCTCTGGCAGTGAGTCAACCACCTTTAACATGGTTTTGTAAAGACTCCTAATAGGGTCATTGTACTTTCATTGTAAAGAATACTCCTAACAGGGCAAAGGAACTCTAATAAGTTCATTACACTAGTATAATCATTTGTGGCTACTAATTTCCATCGGTGTTTTCCTCTGATCAAGGTTTCCCCATAATCATATCTTGTTTTATGTTTTGTTGTGTTATGCCTCAATTGTTATCTATTTGATTTAAGTTTCAAAATTTTGAATTAAAGATAAATAGAAAAATACTGATTCACCTGCCCTCCCTCTTAGTGTTTCTAACAAGGGCGGGAAAGACATCGTTATGAATTTAGAGAATAAAGGTTGCCAAATTGATACTGATGAGGTGGATTTTAAATATCAAATATGTATTGGTAGGAACTTACATGGGAAAAATAAGCTGATGGATTTTGAGGTGGACATCCCTAATTTGGTTCCCAATTGATTGGGTAGTTGCTTTGGTCTAAGATGGATTAATATTGATCGAATGAGGCAATATGATTATTACATTAATTATGAGGAAGAAACTTTTATTAATAAGGCTCATGACATGAATAATCACATCGCTTACATTTCCTTTACTCTTGGAAATTGTCACTTCAAATCTCACAAAGATCATTTCTTAAGATGCCCAAAAACTAGCACTATTATTAAATATCATTATAAAAATGAGTTAATCTGTAGGGTTTTCATTTCCACCTTCAAGAAGCATTTGTTGTGGTTTACAAAGAGATGAAGAAAGCCTTTACAGGTTTATTGTTTTTTTAAAACATAGAGGGCCTACTACGATGACAATGAAAGAGACGTAGATTGTCTTTAACGAAGTTCATATCATGGGTGTGCCTTTGAAGAAGGTGGTGCCGAGAGGCTGCAAGGAGATGATGAAAAATGAAAAATTTTGGGGGGAATTTAAATGGGATGGGATAATTAATTATTCAATCGATGAAGATTTTTAACAATGCCTTTTCAATGAAGTTTGTTAACTCTTGGCACAAAGGAAATCTAGTCATTTGGAGTGTTAAAATTTGTGTGGCCCCCGAGCTTATTACTGAGGCTATGGGGATCAAGTGTGTTGGAGTTTGGGATGAAAGAAAGAAATATGGATATTATAACAAATATTTGAACAAATTATTTGAGAAGGGTGGGAAACCTGTGATTGTTTTGACTATTAATGGGCATGATCATTCCTCCCTTCCCCCTCTATATGCTCTAGTTTGTCTGCATATGATGGAATAATTTACTCTTCAGGGCCCCTTTAATAATTTTCATGGGTATCACTTTCCCATTTAGAATCAGATTAGGCATGGTGAAAAAAAATATGTTCCTTATTTTTTGTTTTTTTCACTATGTAATAGCATAAACAAGGTTGATTCTTCTCATATGCACCAAGGCTTGATTTATGTTATGTATTAGTTTGTTTTTAGCAACTCTCCTATAAGTAGCAGGTGCCTTATGTATCCCGAGAAGGAAGAAAATCCTAGGAGTGTGGTTAAAATTGAACTGGTTAGCAGTGACCCTCTCCCTTAGAGATCAAACCCTAAACCCAAGAGATTTTTTTTTAGTAAAATCCAATAATCTTTTGATAAGGAAAATCTCTCCCCTGGTTTTTTTTTTTGATAAAACCTTCTGGATACCACACATGTTAAAATAAAATATCATGTTAAGAAGCTCATCCATGTCAAGATTAGAAAGACCAAACCTGAAGAAAAAAAGAACTATATTAATGTGGAAAAAGAACACATGGAAGGAGAAATTGACTTTCAAGAAGGCCATAAATTGGATAGCTCAGGAGAAAAAAGGTATGATATCAGTTTTGGGGAGCGTAGGTCAGCTAGGTTGAGGAATAGGAAAGAGATCAAAGGATGAAAAAAATCTTGAGGAAGAGGTGGTCCCTGAGACTGACCAAGAGATTGAGCCAGAGGAGAGTGAAGACATGTATATCTCAGATTATGAAGACTATGATAAAGAGACTAAAGAGTTAGAGGATACTTAGGAAGAAAAATCCCCAAAGATTACTTTCAATTTGGAGGAAATTGAGGAGATGGTGAATATGGCATGTACCTCCCCTATTATTCCTGAGGAAGAATATATTAAAAATGTGTCCCTTGCCCCAAACCAAGAATGTAAAAGGGATAATTCCATGATGATTCAGATTAAGGACCTCCAGAATAGATTGGAGGCTCCAGAAAATTTCATTCCTCCTGCTATTTCTGAAGCTGATTTCAATGTTGCTACATCTTCTTTATGTCAGTTAATGAAAATTATAATGATGAAGGTTGTGTCTGGAGTGCTTACAGGAACTAGTAAAATGAGGAAAGGTTCCAAGAAGAGGAAACAAGTGTTGGAGGCTACAATTGAAACACTTGTTATATTTCCATTGATGTTAAACCTTAAGTAGTAAGATAGTTGCCATCTTATAAAGTACAAAATCAATTGATTAATGAAGAAGATTTGAAAAGAGGAGATAACAAGAAGACCTGGTGAAATTGTTGAGTTATGTGAAACTACAACAGGTACTTGATGAGATTGCATGTTGGTAAGGTAATATGTTGTTTATTTTTTAACACCAAGTGAAGTTTGGATGACTACAAGTTTAGTCTTGACCGAGTAACATAGCAGAAGATTAAGGAATTTATGTATGTGTCGAGTGATGCGAGTGTCAAACGAGTGCCACTACATGTCAAGAAAATTTAGTGTTGAATGAGAATTAGTATTTACTAAGTGTCAGTAAATTAACAAGTTATCCAGTGATGACTGAGTGAAAGAACGTAGTATTGACCGAGTGTCAGTATTTTGACAGTTTGATTAAGAATTGAGATCCCAGCTAACATAGTTGATTCCTTGGGATATGTGAAGTATATTTAAGATAAGGATGATTGTTGTGGAGAATTAAATGAGCATTTAATATATGTTTAACCAGTTTTATGTATGGATTCAAGAAGGAGTTTTAGAATATATTCTACAAGGGAGAAGGAAAAAAGAAATGTTGGAAGCGTTCGTTGGATCTGACCAAACCCTAAGATCTATGGTGATGATTAAGAAACAAAGATCAAGATATCTAATGAGAAAGGTATAAGATTAACCTATTTGGAGGTTATGTATGTAGAGGTTGATTGATTTGATATGAAAATGTAAGCATAAGGAAGAGAAGGCTGAGAAGAGCAGAGAAGGATTGCAGAGTGGTGATTGCTTGATGAATTTCCAAGAAGATCTGAGTTTCAGATGACAGTGGAGGTCCATTAGTGAATTAGAATTTGAGTGAAATTGGATCTATATTTTTAGATTTGAATTTTTTAGATCATAATTAATGTTACTCTCTAACCATTTTATCACTCAAAATCCTTTTAACCAAGGTTGACCTATCAATCACATTGTAAATCCTTTAATGAAGGTGACATTCTAATGTAATAGTCTAAGCCCTTTAACAAGGCTCACTTTTAACAGTGTGATTAAATCCTTTAACAGGGTCACATTTAATATTGTGTATAGTAACCCTTAACAGGGTTGGCTCCTAACATAGGTCACTTCAAAAGATTGAAAAATTGGCAGCATGTTACTCGTGGTTTTTCCCATATTGGGTTTCCATGTTAAATCTTGATGTCATACTTGTGTGAATGTTATTTGATGTGTTGTAATATTAAGAGTTTTATATTTTGCAATTTTATTACTTTAGGATAGTGAATTGCAAGTTTATGTTACTGATTTTATGCTATAAATACCGAGTGGATTTCTGAGTGGATCTAAGTTGGTTAAAGTGATTATAAGATCAATTGGTACATCTAAACCTAGGATAACTAATCCACCCCCCTCTCAGTTATTCTGTATCATTCTAACAATTTTTATCAGAGAATTCTGGTGCTTGTAAGACAAAGTTTGAAGGTACTTGAAGCTAAAGATCAAGATGTCTAAAAAGGAGGTACCAAGGCTGAACAAAGAGAACTTCCATGCATGGAAAATTTTGATAAATCTACACCTAGCTAGAATTGGAGAAGAATAAAAATACTATGGGTAACATTATTACATAATAGCGCCTTCAGCTATGACAGATCAATAGATGAAATAAAAATAAGAACATAATCCAGCAATGTTGGAGATTGCATCAGCCCTAAGTTATCCTGAATTTGAAGACATAAAAAATAGCAAAACTGCAAAATAAATGTGGGACACACTAGCAGCTATCTATGGAGGTGATACAAATGTACTTAGAGCCAAATCTGAAAGCTTGAGAGGTAAGTTTGATGAAATGAGAATGTTAGATGGTGAAACTATTGTTCAATATTATAGCCAAGTTAAGGAGGTTCTAAATGCTATTATAGGAGCTAATAGAACTATTGATGATGATACTGTTATTAGAAAGGTACTAAGAATTATACTTCCTATTTATGCCATTAGAGTATCAGCTATACAAGAACAAAGATGTACTCTTGGTAACTCTGGAAGGTCTAGTTGGTAGACTTACTACTTTTGAGTTATCAAATATTGATAATTTCACTCCTTTTAATGTTGATTCTACATTCAAATCACAATTGACTCTTCATAAATATAAGAAAGGAAAAGAAAGACATGTAAACATTGATAGTGAAACTTCTGATGAGGATCTTGATGAACTTGAATCACTTATGGCTAGAAGACTATCGCGAGGAAAAGGAAAATTCAAAGGTAAAACTTCCTATAATATGTTTTTCTTGTAACAAAGTCGGCCATATTGCAGCAAGATATCCTAATAGGAATGACAAGGATGAAATAAGAGAATTCAAGTACAAAGACAAAAGGGATGATAGAGATTTCAGAAGGTATAAGGACTATAAGGACAAAGGTAAGAAATCCTGCTATATTATTGAAGAATAAACTGACACCGAATATGATAAATTAGACGAAAATGATATATAGGTTGTTTATGTTGCTATGATAGATGATTCCACTAAAGATGAGAAAAATACACTTATTTCATATATGAGTAAAGGTGATATATGGATAATTGATAGTGGTTTCTCACATCACATGACTGGTGATACAAATAATTTTGAAATTTTAAATCATTGCAATGGTGGTAGTGTTAAGTTTGGTAATGATACACCATGTCTTTTGAAAGGAAAAGGATCAATAAGATTGACTAATAAGATCACATGTGACAATGCTTATTGGGTCATAGGTGTTGGTTGTATTTCCAGTTTTGCAGGTTGCTGGAAATTTTTTGAAGTTCTCAGTTATATCCATGCCTAAAAGTTGAAAATCTTATCTAGTGTTGTTAAAATCCCTCTAAAAATGATGATCTTCAAGACAAAATCAAGAAATAGTACAAAACCCTAAGCCCTAGGTCAAAATTTCATGCATATTCAAGAAAAACCCTAGTTCATTGAAATCCATTTTATTTTGTTGTTACTTTTTCAGAGAAACCTGGTCACTTAAGTCATATGTTTTATTTCATTTTTATTCACTTAAGTCTCGTTGTCTCGTTATGATTTAAGAATATTCCTTTTCTTTTTGAGACTTGGTGATTTCCTTTAAGTTGGGTTGTCTCTATGAAAATAGAATATACTTATGGTGCTTATGAGATTTTACACAAGCCATAGATGCAGATCTTGATCCTGTGGTTGGTGGATAGTCTCTTTGAAAACCCAGAGTTAAAGAATTTCTTTGTTGAATTTGAGTCTACTGAGTCACGTTGTCTCGAAAGGTGATCATAGTTGCAAGTTGGGTTAAGAATAGTTTGAAGTTTCATGCACTCATGTAATTGAAAAGAGAAATGCGGATTAAGTCATAAGATCTAAGATTTAGCGATAGTCATCGATCTAAATTGTAATCCTACGGTGGTCGGGAAGTCTCCATGAAAGATCTTGAGTTAAGAAATGTATCAGTGACTTCGAGTTTACTCAGTTGTGGTGTCTCGCAAAGAAACCAAGGTCAAGAAGGTGGTTAAAAAACCTTTAGTCACGTGATCTATTTTAAAATTCATTGTTAAGTTAAAGATAAAGAGATATTGTGACTCTCGTTAGATGAAAGATAGATCCTGTGGCCAGCGTCAAGTCATGATGAAAATTTTCAGATAGATGAAAGAGAAAGAGATATCCTGACTACCGTCTGATTTAAAAAGGATCTAGTGGTTGATGTTAAATCGTGAAAGAAACCATGATTTAGTAATTTCTTAAAGTTGTAGTGAGATTCAATGGGTCTTGATGTCATGATAAGAACTATGGTTGAAGAAGAGTTTAGTTAAGTATAAGTCAGTTTGCAGTGAGAAGATCTAAGCTGCGAAAAAGAGAAGATCTTGTGGATGGCGTGTGGTCACTTTAGAATGTCAAAAAGTCAAAAAATATTGTAGTGAATCAGCAATTATAATTCAGATTAGGACACATGGCTAAATCTTTCAAAGACTTGAGTTAGTCGAGAAGTTCAAAGACTTGAGTTAGTTGGGAAGTCTTGAATCAAACCAAAGGTAAAGAATTTCCTTCTATGACATGGAGACTTCTTAATTCATTAAATCTCAAATTAAACTATAGTTAAGTGAAAATCCATGGAGATTATGGACAAGACATTAGATTAAAAACAATATCTATGGTAGTCGCAAAGTCTCAGATAAAAAAATAAAAGTACAGAAAGTAAATGAGATTACACGCGGTCTATCCGATTTAAAGATGATCACATGACAGTAGTGCAATCTTGAAAGAAACTCAGGGCAAATGAAATCTTAAAGAGACAAGGAGATTACACAATCACATAGTCTCTAAAAGAAACCTGAGGTATAAGATAAGTTATTAAATCCTTAGTCGTGGACTCTTGAAGAGAATAAGAGTTAAATGATTTCACTTAGTGATTAAGAGGTAGCCATTGATCTAACAGATGATTGTGTGGTTGTCATTAAGTCTCATTAGATAACTGGAGGTAAGGATAACTCTCCGCGATAATGAGATCACACAGTCGAGTAGTCACACAAGGAAACCAAAGTAAGATCAAGGTAATACATGATTTTTTCTCTATGCCATGTTACCAGTTGAAAACCAATAGTAATGAAGAGATAATGACAACGTTTTGTAAAAGATTGTTGAGTTGTTCCAAAAGAGCCAATAGAATCAAAACTGGATATATATTTTTGAATATAATAAGGTTTTTATAAGAAAAATCATCATTTGAAATTGATCACCTGTCAGTTTGAAATGCCACAACTAGGAGCTAGAATTTATTTCACAACACACAAAAGTAATGATAGAAAAGACTGTATTGTGAATTCATAAAAGAGATTGGTGCATTAATATGCATTACCATTATTATTTTAATCTTACCAGTTTCCAAGAATCCATAGCTTAGAATTTTGATAGGTGATTAGCATTTTTAGTAAGAATAGAGTTGTAAAGGCTAACAGAGTGAGCATATAAGTTTTTCATTCAGAATCCAGAGTGTGATTATCAGTGTTGAAGATTTGAAGTGATTCATAGTGGTAAGTGAGAGCTTTGAGAAGATTTTTTTCAATACCGGTAAAAAAGAGAAGTTGATCAGTGACAATTCACACCAGATAGTATGAGCAAAGCAGTAAGTGTCACCTCCACCAGCGGGAAGAGCAGTGATGATGATGACCTAAAAGGGAAGAGAAACTATTCAAAAGAATTCATCCAACTAGTCACAGGCTCCAATCAGGGAAAAAAGGTAAATGATGAATACCTATGAGATAATTACACATATATTAGAGATTCTAAAACACCAGACTATTCTGGTTATCATTTATTTAGTTATTTTCACAAAAATAGTGATGGACCTATGCCCATATCAAACCCGTGGACCAGTGGCTTAGAAAAGTTAGTTGTCCCTGATGTACTCATAGATGTGGATTTGATCTTAGAGTTGGCCAATAGGTATGATATTATTTCAAAGACCATCAAGAAAGATGATGGAACTATCTTAGTGACCTTAGATCAACCTTCATTCATGAAATCTTTTGATAACTATAACCCTTGTTCCGCATAGATAAACTTGAAATCCCTAGCTGTTAAATATACCAAAGAGGTTGGTATTGTATCTAAGTTGATCTTGGCCCACACACCAAGGGGAACTAGGAATGACATTGCCCCTATTCTAAGTGATCCATCACCATATTTTTACAAAGACTTAGCTTTTTATATGATACAAAACTCCTATGCCCTATGTAGAGTCTTAGGTATAAATAGTGGAAGAGAAAGGGTATAATCATACATGCTGATGATAATTTTATTATTACAGAGCCCTTATGTAAGTATTGATTATGATTACATCCATTTTGTAATCAATAAGATGCATCAAGGATTTGTTGATAGTCAGAACAAGGTAGGAAGCCCTAAGTTCCTACAGTACTCATTGCTTATGCATCTCATTATGTTCTACAACTTTGATATTATGGAACAATCAAATTTATAGCTTAGAAGGTTTTGTCATGGATAGAGAAACCTTGTGTAGTTATGGTTAAGGGTATGGAACTACACCTCTGGGGAGCATGAGTTTTGTACATTTGAGAATTAGGTAGTCTACCCATTGTTGAGCAATTTAGGGGTAGATATGACCAGAATTCCAGTGAAGGTGCTACAATTATTGAGACCTTGTCAATTTGTTGACAAATGAAATGGAGATCATAACTTAGGTGACTTCTATTGTCACCAAAATTTTACACTAATCAGATTATATGGTTGTTCACAACCACAACATATCTTTCTTTATAGAGTACCACCTAGAATTATAGTTGTTGCTTATATTCCCATTCTAGTTTGTTTGCCAAAATTTTGTGGTCCTCATGCCTTTTTCTTTCCAAAAACCAGAAGTCTCTTAGTTTATTTGTCAAATCCCTGCTAAAATTTATAGGGTTTTCAGGTCAGAATCCATGTGAAAGTACAAAACCATTAAACCCTAGGTCTTGTTTAAATAGGCCAAAATAAGAAAAACCCTAAGATAATTATCTTACTTCTATTTTGGCATTACCTTTTTGAAAATAACTTAAGTCATGTGTTTAAAGCTTGGTCACCTAGTCGCGTAATCTGGATAGCATATTCCTTTTTTCCTTAGGACTTGGCGATTAGCTTATGTCAGGATGTCTCTCAAAGAATTGGAATATTCCTTTAGCTTTAAGAGACTTTGTGAAGCCCTTCAGTCACATAGTCTCCAAATGAGTAGACTGGTCAACAATTTGTGACAGGGCCCACAGATGAGTCGTGGTGTCGTGAGAAAAGACTAGCAGTTAGTGATTTGTTGCAAGACTTGGTGATTTCTTCATATCGCATAGTCGCTAAATTTTTCTGCAATTAAAAAGGTAATGCAAAGCTTATGTCGCGTAGTATCCAAATGGGATGGCGGTTAAGGGAAAGATGCTGAGACTTTGCGACTAACCATATGCAGTTTGAGAGATAACACAGTCAAGTTGTCATGGGATTGAGATGCTGAGTCAGCCTTCCATTCAGCGATACAAAGACAAGTGATGAAGGAGACACGTGTCCAAAGGTGAGTTGATTAATAAGCTTGACGCGTAGGCTCCCAATAGAAAAAGATCATTCAGCGATTAATAGACTAAGTGTAAAAACCTTTGTTGTCACGTAGTCTCCAAAAAATCTGAGGGTATAACAAATTACTCAATGATTTAGCGGGAGCTGTCAGATACAAATAATTAAGATCCTACTGTGGTCGTGAAGTCTCTAAATAAAATATTCCAAAGGAAAAAAGTACTCATGACTTGGAGATAAGGGTATGTCGCGTAGTCTCCAGATGAACTGAAGGGTAAAAGTGCCTGTCGCATTGTCTCTAAAATATTTGACACTTAACATTTGTATTCAACGATTAAGTGACCAGGGGTAGTCACGGGGTCTCATAAAGAGAACCAAGCATTCAGCAACATGGAGATAACCGTAAAGGCTAAAGGTAACTATCAGTAGTGGAGTCTCTGAGTGAAATATGAGTTAGATTTTTCATCCAGCGACTTTGATTTGCACAGTCACGTGATTGCTAGAAATGAACTATGGTTAACCAATATAGAAAAAGTAACATGGTCACTAGATCTCTAGAAGAATCAAGGGTTAAAGACTTGGGTCAGCAATAAGGAGATTGTACATAGTCGCGTAGTCGCTAAATATGAAATTATAAGAAAAGGCGAAAGTGGTTGACATGACAACATGAATAATTTAACGTCCAATGACAAGCTTGGATATTGATTACTATGTAAAAAAGGTAGCTGAGATGTATGACAGAGAGCCAATCACATAGGGACATGTCATCTCTTTCAAATTTTATAAGGTTTTTCTAAGGATACACATATATGAATTTGATTTCCTGTCACACTCATGAACTACGGCTAGGTTTTCAATTAATTCCATAGCATGTTGAATTCAAGACAGGATTGATGATTTTTCAAATGATGAGTCGTGCACTTGGAATAGTTACCATAAATAATTTATTGAAGGTTCATTTTAACTTATCTTTCTTTCAGAGTTTCCAGAATGAAGAAAGTGCTAGGTATTCTGAGAAGAGAGAATAAATTAGATAAGTTGCAGAGTACTCAATTGATCAAAAGGGTTTAAATTTCTGAGAATTGTGCACAGGGAAGTAAAGTGAGTCTTGAGAGGAGATTTGTTTCAATATCGGTGAAGAAAAAGGGATTCAAACATAACAAACATGAGTAGAGTAGTTAGTGTAGCTTCTACCAGTGGGAGAAGTGAAGAGGTAGATGAAGAGGCCAAGGGGAAACAAAATTACTCTGATGAATTCCTCAGATTTCTTTCGGGTTCAACTTAGAACAAGAGGGCAAATGCTAATGTGCTTACAGATGACTACTGTGATATCAGGGATGCTAATACTCTGGGAATAATAGGTTTTTACCTCTTTACTTACTTTTATAAAATTTTTGATAAAGCCATCCCAGTATCAAACCCTTGGACCTGTGGTTTGGCTAGGTTAATTGTTCCTGATGTCTACATAGATGTAGATTTGTTCTTAGGCCTCGCCAGTCATTATGATGTCTTGTCTAAGACAATTAAGAGAAGTGATGGCATGACCATACTCATCCTAAATATAAATTCATTTATGCAAGCTTTTGGCTTGTATAGTACTATGTCTACCAAAATTGACATTACTAAGCAAGAGCAGAGGTACAAGTTGAAGCCTGGTATTGCTAGGGGATTTTTGCAGAAACACATGCTCAAGGAGATAAAAAACCATCTTTCTCCTATGTATGGGACATCCCCGTATTGCTACAAGGATCTACATTTCTACATTAAGTACATCGCCTATGCCCTGTGTAGAGCGCTAGGGATAAATGGGGAAGCTGAGAAGATTAATGTTGGGATATTGATGATGGTGCTGGATTTATAAGAGGTGCATTCTAGCACCAGCTATGATTATATAAAATATATCATTGACTAGATGGATGAGGGATTTATAGAAAATAAAAATAAAATGAAGGATCTTAAGGAGAAAGAACCCAAGTTCTTTCATTACTCCATCCTCATGCATCTACTGTTACATTTTAATTTTGTTATTATGGATGTAAACAATTTGACCCCTCAGAGGATTTTTCAGGGCGGACCTAATCCCATTCAGTTTTGGGTAAGGTTTGGAACTACACATCTAGGGATTGTGATTACTGTGCATTCGAGAATTGGATTGTGTATCCAATAGTACAAAGGATGGGCATCAGCAGGAAAAGGGTCCCAATTAAGTTTATGCAATTGCTAAGGCCTAATGAATATTTAGATAAATGGGAGGGAGACCATAATTGGGGAGATTTCTTCCTAGAAGAGAACTATACCATAATAAGGGTATATGGATGTATACATCCACCTCATATCTTACCTTACCATGTGCCCACAATAGTAGCTACCATGGAATTTATATGGAAATTATTATTAATAGATAATGAGCACTTTGCACCACACAGGAAGGAGACCTTAACCCCTAAACAGTTCAGACTTTCTAATTTTACTATTGGCAAAGGTTCTATTGATGCAGTCAGCTAGTGGTTGGAAAATTGCAGAATGGGGGCAGCTTCATACAAATACATTGATCCTAAAGGTTTCATGGAAGGAGTCAGAAAATTGTATACCCCCACAATCCCCAATACAAATGTCCATTGTGAATGTATTGAACAGGATGAGACAAGAAACCTTCTTGATGAAGATGAGATCAATACAAGGAGAACAAGGATCCAAGAATTACTAAACCTACAGACACAAATAAAGAGAAATGGGTTAGCTTTTGGAGGATTATACCCTGATTTGTCATATTTTGACAGAATAAAAGCCATGATTGATAATTTTTATGTGCTTTGTGAACAACTTGAGAATGTTCTTGACAAAAAAAGAGCCCAAGAGCCAGATCATTCAGAGTTTGAATATGATAGAATTAGTGATAGTGACTATGCCTATCCAACTAGATATGCTCAACCTCACCAAGATGTTGCAGAGATACCACAGTTGCAGGGAGTTGAGGGCCACATTGTTGATTTGACAGAGGCCACACAACCTAATGATATAGCAGAGCCTTTAGCCAAAAGGCAAAATATGGAAATAGGCCAGCCTTCAGCTGAGAGGAAAGAAAAGAAAAAGGATAAGGCAAGTGCCCTAGTAGTTGGGAATAGGTTATATGACCATAACCTTAGAAAATTGATTAGGCAGGGTAAGAAAAAGCAGCCTGATATGGAGGATAATGTTGAGTTGCCTCTAAAGGCTTGTATTGATGAAAGGCTAATACATCAATAGCAATTTTTGAGTGACGAAAATTTTATACAGACTGAGGAGTTTAAGGAATTCTTGAGATGGTACAAAAATGAGAAAATAAGAGCTTAATTAAGTGTTGATGGGGAAGAGACAGTAACCAATGAGGCCGTAATGGCCCTACAGTATTATGACGCAGACTGTGAGGACATCTCACCTGAGGAGGCTAGAAAAATGGTATTAAGCAGTGGCATGTTGCTGGCTAAGGGTTGGGATTTTGCATCTGCTTTCATAATTGATCAGATAAGAAAGTAGCCTGATCTGAAGATGGCCAGTGAAGTGAAATGGGAGATATGATCAAAGGATTTGTATATAGCCCACAATCTCAAGCCTTTGCAATGTGGATCCTTTACCCTAAGGATCAGAAGCCTCAATTGGTAAATATCCAAGAAAACATGGTAGGCAATTAGATGGTGTGGACAATGCAGAATATAGGGGATTTGGAAATATCCCAGATCATGACACATTGGGCACACTTAAATGAGGACAAGAATAAGTAGTTGTCTGATAAGTGTAGCACATTGATAGAAGAGACTAGTGCATTGGCTAAAGACTGAGAAATGTGCCGTATTAAAATACACTAGCAAGGTTAGGTGATTGAAATATTAATGAAGGAATTAGAGGAAAAGCCTGAGGTGGTGTATGTGCCTTCAGAGAAACATTTGCAAATTGAAGAAAAGGCAAAGTCAGAAGAAGTGGTTGAGAAGGAGGATGTAGGAGAGAAGAAGAATAAAATTGCCTTGACTGCATTGAGAGGCATTCTACAACATAGGATTGATGTGTTGAAGGATAATACTGATGTCATCCTCAATTCCTGCAACAACTTTCCCACCCTACATTTAGAGATAATAGGGTATCTCACTATTTTGAATCCATATTTTTTTAATAGGTCTCCTAAGGTTCAACTATTTGAGAAGCTTGCCTATTTGCAGCCTTTGAAATCAGATTTACCTAAGGTGGTGAAAGAGGTAGGAGATGAGATAAAAAAAGATAAATGTGGCATTATCATTCTTCAAAGGAAAATTGAACCAAGTTGAAGTTAAATTAAGCATGTTTTCCTCAGATTTTAGCAGATTTGTTCCTACCCTTAGAGGTGAAGATGATTAGATAAAGGCCTTGAAGGTCTGGAAGAGTGATTTTGACAGCAAAATGCCTAGTGATGAGGCATTTATTTTGGGATCAAATTTGGACATTGAAGGATTTAATAAGATATTAGATGAAGCCTTCAAAGCTGAAAATGACTATAATAAGTTTCTAATGGATGTTAAGAGCATCACTGATGCCAGGTGGGAGAGACAAAAGGTAGGGGTACAAGGCACTCAGGACTTCAAGTGGCCAACTAATGATGAAGTGACATCTTGGGAGCTAATGACAAGGCCAAAGAAAAAGAAGCCTGAAATTGAAGAAGAAATTCTTGATGAAGGGTAGAGGAGAACACCTGGCACCTAATCAATGACCACAGGAAGGTTAGCTATAAATAGAGATGAGTATAGGTTAGCCTGTAATGGTAGTCACTCAGTCTTAATGTAACCAATAGAAGCTATCCTGAATGCTGTCAGAAAAAGGCACAAGGTTCCAAAAGAGACAAAGAATATCATATCTACATCCTTTGTTCTTGTCCTCCCACCGCTTGTGAAATTCTCTTATTTTGTCTTTTTCTGTACTTTAGGGTTAGGTTCCTCAAACCATCCAAAGCTTGTTGCATCCTAAAATAAAGGATTCAAAGATGGTTGAGGGCCTATATATAGGATCAAGCTTGTAATTGAAAAAGAGGATGAAATATATATTGAAGATAGGCTTTTAGATTTATGTCTATTTTTTTTGAGCTTTTAGCTTCTATATGTACTTGAAACAGAATATATGAATAAAAATGCAATACAACTTTATTTTAAACTATTGTTGTCTCTTTGTTTATGGTATGCACTCTTTTATGTTTGATTTTTAAGGCACCTCAAACATATTGGCTATCAGGTAGTTATTTAATTATTTGCAAGTTTCTTCTAAGAGAAGAATTAAACTTTGTGAGTAGTTTCAGAGAGTACTCCAATAACTAAAGATTTGATACAATATTGTAGAAGTGACAGGATAAGTTTGAAACACATTTTATCTGAGTTGTATGTAGGTTGTAAGGTAGCTTATAGAATTCTTATCTATATATTTCTATGGATTTACATCTTTTAACTCTATTACTCAAGGATAGGCACTGGTCTAAAGTTTGTCAAGCAATTCATCATCATCCAAACATTCAAAACTATTTAAATCATTCACTTTCAGAATATATTATAGAGTTAATTATGTACTTAAGGGTCATAGTTGAAATTTGTTGATTTCTTGGAGAGTAAATCAAATAGGTTATTCCTCCTAAATTCATAAGAAGTAAAAAAGGAAAGAAAATGACATTTTATGTTATGTTGTTGTCTGCCATTATCAAAGTATTGGTTTGGATCATGAAGATTTTACTCAGAATAGTCATAGTTATCTGTATTGTTATATACATGTCCACTTGAGACAGTGCATTCAGCCCATAAGGTATAATCCACTCTAAAGATACTATTAGAATAGTAATCAGTCATAGGTAAAACCTGCCTGAGTCAGTGGATCTCAAAAATGAAAGAGGTGGTAATAGGTATCCCTAGTGTTATAAAATACCTCAGCAATTAGCCTTTCTCTTGCCTAAAAGAGGTTGCATTCAAGTATATAAGTTATACTATCATCATTAGGTAAGTGTTGCAAGAAAAAGTGCTAACAAATTGGCGACTGTGCTGGGGAATAGAGATTATAAAGTCTGGTTGAGAAGTTTCAGAATATCTCTAGTCCAAGTAGTCAGAAGTCTCTAGTCTTTCAAAGATTTAAATTTTACAAATAATACTGGTGTCTATTGTCATATTATCCTTGGATAAGTTTTCATTATCCCAAGTTATTGGGTGGTGAATCTAAAAGAAAATCTCTTAGATTAGTGCATATCAAGTGAATACCTTTCAAAATGAATACTAGGTCAAGGATGAGAACAGACCCTGAAAAGGTATTATATGGGGGACTCCCATCATCTTCAAGAATGGAGATGTCTTGGAGAAAAAAGAGAAATCCAGTTAATATGGATGAGACCCCTCCAAGAGGAAAAGAGAATAGTGTTAGGAGACAAATGAATGCAAGTCAACATTATCACGATGAAAATACTTCAGAGTATGAAGAAGTAGCTGAAAGGGTACTAGAAACACCCACAGTCACCTCTACTTCACATGAGAGAGAAGAGACTAGTACATCTAGTTTAGATTTAGAAGATGCTCCCACTGATATGCTGGAAAATGAAGAAAAGTTCTTCTTAAAATAGCTAGCCCTGGTCCAACAAATGAAAAAGGAGAGAGAAATGAGAAAGAACAAGAGTGACCCTAAAAATGTTGATAAGAATAGGAGGAAGTATTAAAAACATCAAAGTATGAAAGAAACAGAGAAGTCTCAGAGGGACAAAGAAGTATTAGTCACTCATAAAGCTCCTATTTCACAAAAAAGATAAAGGAAAACAAAAGATGAGCGAGAGTAGGAATCAAGAACCTAAGTTTCAAAAGCCTTTAACCAAGAAAATGTCTAAATTGGACATTGATTTGGAAAAGATGAGAATTGAAAAAGAAACTATGGAAAAAATGTTAGAGAAGGATCAGATGGAGGCTGCCACTGTTGAAATGAAGAAAAAGATAGATTTTTTACAATCCTCAAAATATGCTTATGCTGGCCCAGAGTATGTTACTGCTTCTAAAACAAGGGCCATTGCTGCTAAGGAGGATGATAGTTTTCAAAGGAAACCATTGCACACTGAAAGGTACAAACAATTTAATTTTTTTGGTATCCCTGGATACCCTATTTCTTTTCCCAAAGATGTGGGTGATATGGGAGAAAAGCTCCCAAATTTTGTAGGTAATAATGTCATATCTTGTGAAACACATCTAAGAAAATTTATTGACTTTGTTGATGATCTGAATATCACTCATGAAGATGTACTAATGAAATTATTTGTTTAGTCCTTAGTTGAGGATGCAAGAGAATGGTTTAGAAGCTTATCTAATGGATCTATCATTTCTATGGATGAGTTGATTGAATTGTTTAAAGATCAATATGGAGACAAAACCAATAAAGGCTTCTTGTTGAATGAGTTCAACAATATTAAAAAGAACTATAATGAAGAGGTTACATAGTTTAATACTAGATTTCAAAGAGCTATGCACAAGATTTTTTAGAAGATAAGACGGGATGAAGAGGTATGTCTAGCAACCTATTTGAATGCTTTTGATTCTAAAATGGGATATGCTCTTAGAGATAAAAATCCTAGAACTCTTACTGATGCTTATAAAATAGCAGTCAATATTGAAATGAATAGAAGAGTGTCTAGAAAATTGAATAGGAGGGATGATTCAAGATTTAGTAGGAGCAATTTGAAAGAACCAGAGTATAAATAATATAAAGCTCCCCAGAATAATAGACCCTCTTATAATGCTACATATAACCCTCAATAAAGAATGCAGAACCATCCCTATGGAACCTAGTTCAAAGATGGGAAGCCTATTACTTTGCTTAGAAAATATAAAGCAAACAAAAGAACTCCAGACCCCCTTCACAAAAACTCTGTTCATTTTTTCAATGATGATACTTGGTGTGAAGCATGTGAGGCTCCTCATAACCCTAATTTTTGTGTAGTTTCTTTAGACCTAAGAGTAAGTCAAGAATAGGGTAATGATGAGGGTGAGCAATGTGATCACAATATGACCAATATGTATTCATGCCATGATATAGATACATATGTTGAAGAAGAAAATCATGATTACTATGCTTCACAGAAAAGGATGGAGAATCATCATCAGTAGATCTTATATGATAGTGAAACTGAGGAAACTGATGATGATATAACATGTTTTTCTCAAGATAATCAAGATGTTCCACTCATCAGGAAAGCTTTAGATGAAGAGAAGGCTAGAATCACTGCAGAGTTAGAAAATAAAGCTAGAAGCAATTATCACTTAAGGAATAGGGTGGTAGGTGGTACTGGTAGCCAACCCTCAGGTGTCTTTATAAAGGAAAATAAGACAGAAACTAAATATGTGCAAAAGAAAGATGGACCTAGTGAAAATATAAATAAACATAAGGTCAAAGTCATAACAAAAGCCATAGAGCCAAATGTTGTACAAAAGGAAGATGTGACAAAACAAGAAAAGGGAGTTTTAGAAAATAAAAAGTTAAAAGAGTCAACTTTGAAAGAGCACAATGAAGAGAATGATATTACTATTGAAAAATCAAAGTTTTTAGATATAAAATATACTCCAGTAGATATGGGTCAATGTTTGTCCCAAATGACTGTTAAGGTTCCATTTCTGGAAATGATGAGAATTAAAGAACATAAGGAAAAAGTAATGTCATTATTGAACAGTGTATCCCCAATAAAGGTTTAGAGTCTAGTGGATGTTCTCAAGAAGCCAATTCACACAGGGAATGAAGTAGAAGTGTTGACATAAAAAATCCCTCATATATTTTTAAATGCAGCCTCTTCCCCAAAGTTTGTTGACCCATTTTTTCTATCATTGATAATTAAGGACAAAATGCTAAAAAATTGCATGATTGATTCAGGGGCTTCTAACACAGTTATGCCAGTTGAAATCATGAAGGCAATGGGGTTATAGGTTGACACTCCTTATGGGAGATGCAGAGCTATGGATTCTAGAGAAGTCCCTATGATTGGTACCATTGAGGCTGTTAGAATGGATAATCAAATTCGAGCTAGGAACATATTAATCCAAATGAGTAAGGAAAAAGGAAGATTATCATGAATTAAACTAATCCTTAGAGCATACACCAAAAGAAACAACAAAGGAGACAAGAATTTTTTGAAGGGGGAAAAGCGTAAAAAAACCCCCGTGAATTATGAATGGGCAAAATAGCCACAGAGAGAGAGAGAGAGAGAGAGAGAGAGAGCTTTAGCTCATACAATATTTTGAAGAAAGAGGGAGAGAGAAGAAGTGTTGTGTGTAAGGAGAAAGGAGAAATATCTCTATAAGTAGAGATGAGAGAAGGAGTTCA
>MU226387.1:782645-795218 GCA_018584345.1 Thuja plicata
GGAAAAAAGGATAGGGAAGCTTGAAAGGGAAGAAAGAATAGAATAGAAACAGACAAAAAAAACTAACTAATCTTGCATGCAATAGCAGAAAGTTATATCAGCTTTTGCCACAGAGACATGCAAGGAAAGCCAACAAATTGAGGAAAAATAGAACCTAAGAAAATCTAAGAGCAAGAGGATCTTGGTAAGCTATTATAGAGTAACAAATAACAACAAGAACTCTTGCACGCAAGGAGAATAAAAGAACAACACAACCCTGCAAAAAAAAGTTAGAGAACACGATATAACCTTTGGGTTATTATAGCCTAATATTCACTCTAATTGGGAGAGAAAGAATATCAAGGCTACAATATCTGAAAAGTTAAATCTACACTATAAGCTGGAGCAAGACTGAAATGAGGAAAAAAAAGATAACGGAAACAAACCCTGCCAAAAAAAATGAGTTAGAAACCAGGAGACGAGTTAAAAGATAATGTTAATCTGTTATTGATAAGCAGATAACAAAGAGAGTTGAACAAAGACAAACCTGCAAAATAGATGTTAGGATACTTGAAATAAAATGAAAGGGAAATCTGAAATAATCCCTTAAGAAGGAACGTGAATTAGATTCAACAAAGGTGAATAAGTAATGTTATTTAAACTGAAATATGAACTTGAAATAAAAGATTTACACTAAGATATAAAAACTGAATCTATTTTAAATAAACTAAGAATTAAATTAAATCTAATAAAAAATAAAAAATACAAGATTAACCTAAGTTATAAGAATAAACTAAAATCTATGAAAAAGAGAAATAAATTAAAAATTGAAACTATTTTAAACTATATATAATTTAAAAAACTAAATCTATCGAGATAAATCAACTAAATCTATTTAAAAGAATAAGAAAAAAATTAAATCTATTTAAAAGGTATTAAACTAAATCTAAAGGAATATATGACAACTAAAAAAACTATGATAAAATTTTAAAAAACTAAGTCTAAAGATATATGTTAAAAAAAACTAAGACTACTAAATATTAAACTAAATCTATAGATAAATATTAAACTAAATCTATCGAAAACTATGAAGCTAAGTTAAACCAAAGATAAATCTATTTAAAACTGAAATTCATACATGAAAAGAAAAGTTTAAACTATGATTTAAAAACCGAATTGATTAATAAACTAAATCTATTTCAAGATTAAAGATAAAAAGAACTAAAGATATGAAATGACTAAAACAAACTAAGATAATGATAATAGGAACTAAAAAAAATGACAGCAGAAAAGCCTTCAAACTATCACGAACCCTCCACAATATGCACAGTGGCGGCAGAGCAGATCACCACGAGAATGGTGGTGGAGGCAGATAGGACAGTGAAGCAAGGTGGTCGGTTGAGGATGGCTTAATGCGAACTCCAAACAGCTGAATACAACCATTGTTGAAAGGACAGTAGATCGGCGGTGAAGCAACATGAGACAGATGTCGCACGCAAGGAGTCCTATTGGAGAGCAGCCAGCAAAGGTTGAGGCAGCAGAGGGGTGAAAGTGGTGAGGGAGGGTGGGAGAAACTAGAGGTGGTGGTTAAATGGGGAAGGGGTGTTGAGCAGCGAGGCAGAGGTGGAGGTAGAAGAAACAAAATAGAGGTGGCAGCGGCTGAGGGGTGGGATGAGCAAGATGAAGCTAAGAGGATCTAGAGGGGAGGCGGTGGTGGAAGCTATGAAAGTCAAAACAATGGCCGAAGATCTGTAAGTGAAGGTGATTCACAAGATGAATATATAAGAAGCTTAAGAACAAAAAGCAGGCATGCAAAATGCAATCTAGATAAATATCAAAAACCGATAATAGCGGAAGCAGCCTAGTTTAAACGCTATAACGTGCAAACGCTAGTAAATTAATAAACCTGCAAACGAAAGAAAAAAATGATAATGCAAAGAACGGTCTAGAAACACAGATATTAAAAAACATGCAGTCGAGGCAATATCAAACCCTTAACAAAGGCAATGCAATATCAAGACAATGTAATGCCCCTTTCTTGTGATGTGCGAAAGATCCCCGTATCCCTGTTCAATCACAGCAACCAAAAAATCAAGGTAGCTTCAAGGAGGATTGTGAGAATATAATGCTTGGTGACTGATGAATTTAGGGTTAGGTACTTCTATTACTTCTAAAAAGTAAATATGTAAAATGGAGAACTCTCGATTTGAGAACAGAGGATTATATGCTACAGATACCAAAATCTAAGAAACAAAAACCTAAAAAATCATAATAGACTTAAAGAGACGTTATGAAATGAAATGAAATGAAAGCGAATTGTTAGCAATGATATCGATATGCAGAATAATTAGAATCTTATTATGGTTTCTAACGCATGCAAAAGCAAAAAAAATAGAAACTAATAATTGCAAAATTTAAAAAAGGAATATACTCTTCATGAACCGATTTTTTAGAAATAGAAATAAACTTTTAAACATTAAGCTATGATATTAAAAACTAGATTTAATGTAATAAATAAGAAGAATAAAATGAGAATTAAGTTGCAAAGAAGACAATCAAAAGGATTATCAAATTCGAAAGAGAACTTTTAAGTTTATTAAAAAACTTTTAGAATTGTAATTAATTTTGACATTAAGATTTGAGATATATATAAATTTTGATAAAAATAAATAAATCTAAGAGAATAAATTTTTCAGTTAATTTTAAATTTAACTTTTGATAAATGTAAATAACCAAATAAAGATATTCTAAGAGAATAAAATATAGGGAAAAAAAAAAATCTCAAATTAATAAAAAATGAGTCTCCTAATTTTGAGTTCTCCGTAATATGATAACCGCTTAAACCAAGAACTCAAAAATGGATTAAACCTGCTCTGATACCATGTTAGAATGGATAATCAAATTCAAGCTAGGAACATATTAATCCAAATGAGTAAGGAAAAAGGAAGATTATCATGAATTAAACTAATCCTTAGAGCATACACCAAAAGAAACAACAAAGGAGACAAGAAGTTTTTGAAGGGGGAAAAGCAAAAAAAACCCCCGTGAATTATGAATGGGAAAAATAGCCACAGAGAGAGAGAGAGAGAGAGAGCTTTAGCTCATACAATATTTTGAAGAAAGAGGGAGAGAGAAGAAGTGTTGTGTGTAAGGAGAAAGGAGAAATATCTCTATAAGTAGAGATGAGAGAAGGAGTTCAAAATGTAACTCCCATGAGAATGAATGCCACCATTCATAAGTGTGTGAGGCCAAGTGTGAGATTCCTCATTAGGAGGAATAAACTAAATTACAAATTACAATAAATATTTGTCCTCACTTATTCTACTAGAGGAAAAAATAGAATGGAGTGGAAAGAAGAAAAAAAGAAATATATTAGGATACCTTGACTTATATCCTAATATATTAGAACAAGAAAGGAAGAAAATATCTAACCTTGGTTTATAAATACATCAAGGAAAGATTACAACTTCTAACAGAGGCTATGCCATATAGGTTTGCAGTTTTCCCTGATGTAGTAATGAGCATGAATGTTCTTGTGGTTGACATACCACCACATTATGGCATGTTGCTGTCAAGAAAATGGAGTGCTCAAATGGGAGGTAGTATACAAAATGATTTATCCTATGCTACTTTCAACATTGCTGGAGATAATGTTAAGGTCTTAAGGGAAAGCAGAACTCCCCACATGATAAAAAAATTTGAAGACACTAATGTTAACTGTTGCATTGACATAGACATGGAAAATTTCAGGAGGCTAACCCTTTGAACAAAGAATTAATCATGTAGGAAGATGGATTATGTAAAATGTACTTTGATGGTGCTTTCTCTAAAAAAGGGTCAAGGGCAGGAGTATTATTGATATCTCCATCAGATACAACCTTCAAGTACTCATTTCTGTTGGCCTTCCAATGTACAAACAATACTGCAGAATATGAGGCTCTGTTTTTAGGGCTTGAAATTGCTATCAAGCATGGTATAAAATGCTTAAAGGTTTATGGTGACTCTGAGTTGGTGGTAGCACAAGTCAGATCCAAATATGCTATGAAAAATGACAGATTAAAATTGTACAAGTAGGCTATTTGGGGTCAACTTGAAATGTTTGACGCCTTTGATATATGTTGGTTAGAAAGGTCAAAAAATATAATAGCTAATTTTTTAACAAATGTTGCTTTGAAAAATGATGATATGACCTTACATGGGGTATTAATACTAGAAGTCAAAACAAGACCAGTTGTTCCAGACAACATATACAACTGGCAGGTTTTCCAGGATGATCAAGATATTTTGAGATTCATGTAGTGTCTAGACCATTATGAAAACCAAAGCATAGATTGTGGCTCCTTAGTGGAACATGATAATGGGAAGGATTACATTCTGGGAACTGAAGTTGTCCATTTAAGTTCTAATTAGATTCCTAGTGGTCTGGTTGAGCTTGAAGCATTGTTTGTTAGTTAGCAAAATGATTTATCAAAATTGAGCAATGCTAAGGTTGAGGATTTGAAAGAAATTAATTTAGGATCAGCAACAAGTCCTCAGATAGTATACATTGGAAAAGGTCTAGAATCTCACATAAGAATAAATATGATTCAATTACTAAGGAAATATAAACGTTTCTTCGCTTGGTCATATGAGGACTTAAAGGCATATAGAGAGGACCTTTTTTAGCATGAAATCCCATTGAAATCAGATGTAAAGCCATTTAGGAAAAAACAAAGGCCTATTAACCCCTTTTTGGATCCTAAAATGCAACAAGAATTGATGAAACTCAAGGACACTGGGATAATCCATCCCATCAGACATTCAACGTGGGTATCAAATTTGGTGCCAGTAAGGAAGAAAAATGGTGATATCAGACTATGTGTGGATTTTAGGAATCTAAATATTGCTTCTCTAAAAGATAACTATCTATTACCCAATATGGAAGCAATGTTACACAAAGTGAATAGTTGTGAATTACTGTCTATGATGGATGGTTTCTCAGGGTACAACCAGGTTTTAGTCAAAGAATCAGAGTAGTACAAAACTGCATTTACTACCCCATGGGGAACTTATGTGTATATCAGAATGCATTTTGGATTGATAAATGCAGGAGAAACTTTTCAGAGAGCTATGGATGTTGCTTTCAAGGAATTCATAGATCTCTTCATGGTTATTTATCAAGATGACTTGACTGCCTATTCCAGAAGGGCTATTGATCACTGTGATCACTTGGGTAAGATTTTTCACAAAGCATTGGAATATGGTGTCTCACTAAATCCCAAGAAGTGTCATTTTGTAGTCAAAGAGGGAAAGTTGCTCGGACATATAGTATCTAGAGAAGGGGTAAGAATAGACCCTGAAAGAGTGGAGGTAATTCAAAAGGTAATTATTCCAAAGAATTTAAAAGGTGTGCAATCTTTCTTATGAAAGATTAACTTTGTTAGAAGATTTATAGTAAATTTTGCAGAAATTGTGAAACCCATTGTCAAACTACTAAAAAAGGATGCTAAGTTTATCTGGAGTGAAGAAGCTCAGCAAGCATTTGGAAAGATAAAGGAAGCAGTACAACAGGCTCCAGTGTTGAAGTCTCTAGATTATACTAGACCTTTTTCTTTATTTTCATTTGCATCATTCCATACAATTGTTGTTATTTTGCTTCAAAAGGAAGAACAAGGATTTGAACACCCTATAGCTTTCTAGAGTAAATCCTTGCAGGAAGCAGAGCTTAACTATGAAATAATGGAGAAACAAGCTTATGCATTAGTAAAGGTTGTGAAATATTTTAGACCTTACTTGGTTTGTGCTAAAGTACAGGCCTATGTTCCTCATTCAGTAGTAAAGGATATCCTTACACAGTCAGAGGTAACTGGTAAGAGGTGTAAGTGGATCACTAGAATTCAAGAATTCAACCTTGAGATTAATATCATCCAGTTAATAATAGGACAAGGCTTGGCCAAGCTCATGACAGAAGAAAACTTGGATTTAGTGCAGATGAATCAGACCGGAACACATGACCAAGCCATTACTAGTATAGAAAGGCAACCATATTATACTGATATTGTTTTCTTTCTTAAAAATGCTAAGTGTCTTGATCATTTGTCTGAGAATTAGAAAAGGAGTCTAAAGTTGCAATCTCAAAGGTATGCTCTAATCCAAGGTGATTTGTTTTGGAAAGACAAGAATGGTGTACTAATTTTATGCCTTGACAAATATCAAGCTGAGAAATTTTTAACTGAGATGCATGAAGGAGAGTGTGGAGGTCATTTCTCTGCTAAAACTACCGCCCATAAGATTTTAAGGGTAGGGTATTATTTGCCTACCTTATTCAAAGACACTTATATACATGTCAGGAAGTGTAAACCATGTCAAAGGTTTTCCAATAAACTAAAATTTGTAGGAGCTCTTTTTCTGAACCCAGTAAGTATTGAAGCACCTTTTAAGATGTGGGGAATTGATTTTATTGGTGAATTACAGGAGAAATCTAGTGGTGGAAATAGTTGGATATTTCTCACCATAGATTACTTTACTAAATGGATTGAACCTATCCCTACAAGGAGAACAACAAGCAAGGTGGTCATAGAGTTTCTCATGGATAATATTATAACCAGATTTGGTGTGCCTATTAAGTTAGTAATGGACAATGCCATGAGTTTTAGATCAGAAGAGATGACAAGTTTCTATGAAAGGTATGGGATTGCAATATCATATTCATCCCCATACCATCCATAGGCTAATGGACAAGCTGAGTCTAGCAATAAAAGTATATTGAAAATACTGAAGAGAACTATGGAACAAAATAAGAAAACATGGCACGCAAAATTGAAATTAGCTCTTTGGGCTGATAGGGTAACTCTTAAAAAGGCAACTGGTAAGTCTCCTTTTGAGCTGGTATATGGTCTACAAGCAAGGATACCAATTAATACTCTTTTACCAGTATGCCAATTTATACAGGAAAAAATATTAGATGTCTCTGACAATATGCAAGATAGAATAATACAGCTGATTGAATTGGATGAAGCAAGGAGAAGTAGTCAGAAAGAAAACATAAAGTTATAGCAAAAGATGGAGTATCTGTTTGACAAGACGGATACTGAGAGAAAATTCTAGGTTGGTGACCTAGTTCTCCAATGGAATGCAAGAGTAGAAGACAAAGGTAAGCATAAGAAATTTGAGTCTTTGAGGTTAGGACCTTTTATTGTTTCAAAAATTTTTGGCAAAGACTCATATTTATTGAAGAATATGGAGGGAGAAGGTTTTGAGCTGCCTGTGCATGGGCAATTCTTGAAGCCTTTCTTTAAGTAAGGATTAAGGCAATGCACAAGTTAATATATATCATATTGTAAATCCTTCCCTTTATGTTTGTAAAGTTTTGTAAATATGTCTCATTCTGCTTTAGGGTGTTTCTACTCCATTTTTTTAAGTGGTCTACAACCAGAGATTCTGTGGTTCTTTTCCATAAACTATGTTTAGTCAATCCTCAGGTAGAGCCACTATTGGTTATATTCCCATTCTATTCTATTTGCCAAAATTTTGTGGTCCTCATGCCTTTTTCTTTCCTAAAACCATAAGTCTTTCAGTTTATTTGTCAAATCCTTGCTAAAATTTATAGGGTTTTCAGGTCAGAATCCATGTGAAAGTACAAAACCCTGAAACCCTAGGTCTTGTTTAAGTAGGACAAAATGAGAAAAACCATAAGATAATTATCTTACTTCTATTTTGGCATTACCTTTTTGAAAATAACTTAAGTCATGTGTTTAAAGCTTGGTCACCTAGTCGCGTAATCTGGATAGCATATTCCTTTTTTCCTCAGGACTTGGCAATTAGCTTATGTCGGGATGTCTCTCAAAGAATTGGAATATTCCTTGAGATTTAAGAGACTTAGCAGAGCCCTTCAGTCATGTAGTCTCCAAATGAGTAGACAGGTCTGCAATTTGTGACAAGGCCCACAGATGAGTCATGGTGTCGCGAGAAAAGACCAACAATTAGTGATTTGTTGCGAGACTTGGTGATTTCTTCATGTCGCATAGTCACTGAATTGGTCTGCAATTAAAAAGGTAATGCAAAGCTTATGTCACATAGTCTCCAAATGGGATGGCTGTTAAGGGAAAGATGTTGAGACTTCGTGACTAACCATATGAAGTTTGAGAGATAACACAGTCAGGTTGTCACGGGATTAAGATGCTGAGTCAGCTTTCCATTCAGCAATATAGAGACAAGTGATGTAGGAGACATGTGTCCAAAGGTGAGTTGATTAATAATCTTGATGCGTAGTCTCCCAATGGAAAATGATCATTTAGTGATTAAGAGACTAAGTGTAAAAACCTTTGTTATCGCGTAGTCTCCAGAAAATATGAGGGTATAATAAATTACTCAGCGATTTAGCAGGAGCCGTCAGATGCAAATAATTAAGATCCTACGGTGGTCGCAAAGTCTCTAAATAAAAGAGTCCAAAGGAAAAAAGTACTCATGACTTGGAGATAAGGGTATGTCACGTAGTCTCCAGATGAACCGAAGGGTAGAAGTTCCTGTCGCATTGTCTCTAAAAGATTTGACACTTAACATTTGTATTCAGCGATTAAGTGACCAAGGGTAGTCATAGGGTCTCATAAAGAGAAGTAAGCATTCAACAACATGGAGATAACCATAAAGGCTAAAGGTAATTGTTAGTCATAGAGTCTCTGAGTGAAATATGAGTTAGATTTTTCCTCTAGGGACTTTGATTTGCATAGTCGTGTGACTGCCAGAAATGAACTATGGTTAACCAATACAGAAAAAAAAACATGGTCACTAGATCTCCAGAAAAATTAAGGGTTAAAGACTTGGGTCAGCAACAAGGATATTGTACACAGTCCCGTAGTTGCTAAATATGAAATTAAAAGAAAAGGCGGCAGTGGCTAACATGACAACATGAATCATTTGATGTCCAATGACAAGCTTGGATATTGATTACTATGTAAAAAAGGTAGCTGAGATGTATGATAGAGAGCCAATCACATAGGGACATGTCATCTCTTTCAAAATTTATAAAGTTTTTTCTAAGGATAAACATATATGAATTTGATTTCCTGTCACACTCATGAACTATGGCTAGGTTTTCAATTAATTCCACAGCATGCTGAATTGAAGACAGAATTGATGATTTTTCAAATGATGATCCGTGTACTTGGAACAGTTACCATAAAGAATTGATTGAAGGTTCATTTTAACTTATCTTTCTTTCAGAGTTTTAAGAATGAAGAAAGTGCTAGGTATTCTAAGAAGAGAGAATAAATTAGATAAGTTGCAGAGCACTCAATTGATCAAAAGGCTTTGACTTTATGAGAACTGTGCACAGAGAAGTAAAGTGAGTCTTGAGAGGAGATTTGTTTCAATATCGGTGAAGAAAAAGGGATTCAAACACAACAAACATGAGTAGAGAAGTTAGTGTAGCTTCTACCAGTGGGAGAAGTGAAGAGGTAGATGAAGAGGCCAAGGGGAAATTAAATTACTCTGATGAATTCCTCAGATTGCTTCTGGGTTCAACTCAAAACAAGAGGGAAAATGCTAATGAGCTTACAGATGACTACTGTGATATCAGGGATGCTGATACTCTGGGAACAATAGGTTTCTCCCTCTTTACTTACTTTTATAAAAATTCTGATAAAGCCATCCCAATAGCAAACCCTTGGACCTATAGTTTGGCTACGTTAATTGTTCCTGATGTCTACATAGATATAGATTTGTTCTTAGGCCTTGCCAGTCATTATGATATCTTGTCTAATACAATTAAGGGGAATGATGGCATGGCCCTACTCATCCTAAATAGAAATTCATTTATGCACGCTTTTGGCTTGTATAGTACTATGTCTACCAAAATTGACATTACTAAGAAAGAGAAGAGGTACAAGTTGAAGCCTGGTATTGCTAGGGGACTGTTGCAGAAACACATGCTCAAGGAGATAAAAAACCATCTTTCTCCTATGTCTAGGAAATCCCCATATTACTTCAAGGATCTACATTTATGCATTAAGTACATCGCCTATACCCTGTGTAGAGTGCTAGGGATAGATGGCAAAGCTGAGAAGATTAATGCTGGGATATTGATGATGGTGCTAGATTTACATGAGGTGCATTCTAGTACCAGCTATGATTATATACAATATATCATTGAATAGATGCATGAGAGATTTATAGAAACTTAGAAGAAAATGAAGGATCCTAGGGAGAAAGAACGCAAGTTCTTTCATTACTCCATCATCATGCATCTACTGTTAAATTTTAATTTTGTGATCATATATGTAAACAATTTGACCCCTAAGAGGATTTTTCAGGGCAGACCTAATCCCATTCAGTTTTGGGTAAAGGTTTGGAGCTATACATCTAGGGATTGTGATTACTGTGCATTCCAGAATTGGATTGTGTATCCAATAGTACAAAGCATGGCCATCAACAGGACAAGGGTCCCAATTAAGGTTATGCAATTGCTAAGGCCTAATGAATATTTAGATAAATGGGAGGGAGACCATAATTGGGGAGATTTCTTCCTAGAAGAGAACTATAACATAATAAGGGTATATGGATGTATACCTCCACCTCATATCTTGCCTTACCATGTGCCAACAAGAGTATCTACCATGGAATTTATATGTCAATTATTATTAACAGATAATGAGCACTTTGCACCACATAGGAAGGTGACCTTAACCCCTAGACAATTCAGAATTTCCAATTTTACTATTGGAAAAGGTGCTATTGATGCAGTCAGCCAGTGGTTGGAAAGTTGTAGAATGGGGGTAGCTTCATACAGATACATTGATCCTGAAGGTTTCATGACAGGAGTTAGAAAATTGTATACCCCCACGATCCCCAATACAAATGTCCATTGTGAAGGTATTTAAGAGGATGCGACAAGAAACCTTCTTGATGAAGATGAGATCAATACAAGGAGAACAAGGATCCAATAATTAATAAAGATACAGACACAAATAAAGAGAAATGGGTTAGCTTTTGGAGGATTCTACCCTGATTTGTCATATTTTGACAGAATAAAAGCCATGATTGATAATTTTTATGTGCTTTGTGAACAACTTGAGAATATTCTTGACAAAAAAGGAGCCCAAGAGCCAGATCATTCAGAGTCTGAATATGATAGTAGCAGTGACAGTGACTATGCCCGTCCGACTAGATGTGCTCAACCTCAGTAGGATGTTGCAGAGATACCATAGTTGCAGGGAGCTGAGGGCCACATTGTTGATTTGACAGAGGCCACACAACCAGATGATATAGAGGAGCCTTTAGCCAAAAGGCAAAAGATAGAAATTGGTCAAACTTCAGCTGAGACGCAAGAAGAGAAATAGGATAAGGCAAGTGCCTTAGTACCTGGGAATAGGTTATATGACCATAACCTTAGAAAATTGATTAGGCAGGGTAAGAAAAAGTATCCTGATATGGAGGATAATGTTGAGTTGCCTCTAAAGGCTTGTATTGATGAAAGGCTGATACATCAACAACAATTTTTGAGTGATTAAAATTTTATACAGACTGAGGATTTTAAGGACTTATTAAGATGGTACAAAAATGAGAAAATAAGAGCTCAATTAAGTGTTGATGGGGAAGAGATAGTAACCAATGAGGCCCTAATGGCCCTCTAGTCTTATGACCCAGACTGTGAGAACATCTCACCTGTGGAGGCCAAAAAAATGGTATTAAGCAGTGGCATGTTGCTGGCTGAGGCTTGGGATTTGGCATCTTCTTTCATAATTGATCAGATAAGAAAGTAGCCTGATCTCAAGATGGCCAGTGAAGTGCAAATGGGAGATATGATCAAAGAATTTGGATACAGCCCACAATGTCAAGCCTTTGTAATGTGGAGCCTTTTCCCTAAGGATCAGAAGCCTCTATTGGTAAATACCCAAGAAAACATGGTAGGCAATCAGATGGTGTGGACAATGCATAATACAGGGGATTTGGAAATATCCCAAATCATGACACATTGGGCACACTTAAATGAGGACAAGACTAAGTAGCTATCTGATAAGTGTAGCACATTGATAGAAGAGACCAGTGCATTGGCCAAAGACCAAGAAATGTGCAATATTAAAATACACCAGCAAGGTCAGGTGATTGAAATATTAATGAAGGAATTAGAGGAAAAGCCTGAGGTGGTGTATGTGCCTTCACAGAAACCTTTGCAAATTGAAGAAAAGGCAAAGTTAGAAGAAGTGGTTGAGAAGGAGGATGTAGGAGAGAAGAAGAATGAAATTGCCTTGACTGCATTGAGAGGCATTCTACAACATAGGATTTGTTGGAAATATGGATGGAGTAACTGAGAGGGGAGGGGTGAATCAGTTACCACAAAAATAAATCCACAAGTCCCTTAGATGTCTTCAATATATATTACTGTTACTCGGTAAATTAACCTTTGATTGTTCATTAAACATTCACAGTTATTGATATGCATAAAACAAATAATATGAACACAAGTGACACAAGTAACACCAGATATAACATGGAAACACAATTTGGGAAAACCACCAATGCAACTAGTTACTGATTTTCACTCTTCTGAAGTGAGCCCTGTTAGGAGCCAACCCTGTTAAAGGTTACAAAACACACTGTTAGGTGTGACCCTGTTAG
>MU226388.1:0-27201 GCA_018584345.1 Thuja plicata
TCTATTTCTGGATCCCAAAAGTCTGTCGGAAAGGGTATCCAGATCTGCACTTGAACCTGTTGTCCCGAACCTGTACCTAGGAGAAAAATGGTTTTTTTTTTTTTTGGGGGGGGAGGGGTTTTCCTTAGTCAAAACCTGATTTAGAAATTAACCTTGAAATCAATAATTGAAATAGAGAATGCTACCAAGTAGTAGAAATAAATCAAACAATGAAGCTATGATATTCAATAGATATGCAATTATATTTCGAATGTAAACAAGTATGTAAATATGAAAGCTTGGAATCAATATTATAAACCATAAAACTCCATGATTGTATTCTTGGAATCCACCTTGAAGGAAGAATGAACGAATCTTGAGGACACACAAAGGATCTTGAAGGAAGATCATATCACCATGATGGATAGATCTAGGGTTTTGAATGATTAATCTTGAATACTTGAACCGAATCCCTTCAAAGGCTTGAATGCTTGAATCCTTGATCTTCAACGAAGAACATGAATGATTGAGAGGAAGACTTGAAAACCTTAGTTGAACTTTGAAAGCTTGAGGAGAGTGTTGGATTGCTCGTTATTCTTGGTTAGAGAAATGAGAGGAGAAGGCTTCCTTATATACCAATCTAGGGAAAAATATTCTAGAGAGGCCTACATAGGAGAATAAAATTCCAGTTAGACCTATACCCCTAGAAGAGGACCTATATTAAATATAATTTAAGATTCATCATGTCAGAACCCAAAATAGTTGACCCAGAAGTGGGAAAATGCACTTTTGAATGTTCCCCAATAGCTGATAGTCTTTCCAATTGGAAAGGGGGACCTAGGTCAAGGTTGAGGTTGACCATGACCTAGGTTAGGGTCAAGGTCAACCCTGACCTAGGTTAGGGTCAAGGTCGACCCTGACCTAGGTCAAGGTTGAGGTCAAACTTGACGTAGGGAGTTAGAACCCCTGGAAAATGTGCTAGGTGGGATAAATAGTGTCTATAGAGGCCCAATCAGTGTCCTATATAGGAAAAAAAACTGGAGAGGGTTCAAAAATGAAAGTAAAACATAATGATGGCCTAAAAAATCCCCTAAGTAGGGCTAAATTTTCTTAACATGGAAGTTATTCCACTTTAAGATAATACATTAAGCCCCCACTTTAGCAGGAGTATGGAAATCAAACATACTCATGGTAAAGTTAGAAGAAAGACTCTGGTGGATCACAATGAGGTAGAACATCACTTAGTCAAGGACATGATCCCATAGACTAAGGAATCTAACTCAACATACATGCACAAGGGAACAAAAGCAAAGATAAAATAGTCATAGAAATCATAAATGAATACATAAGCAAGATAAGAGAAACACTATAAATAACATAGCTTCACGATCTAATCCTACTAGGCGCATGAAAGAGAAAGAGAGAAAAGAGAGAGTGATTACCTCTACTATTAAGATGCCCACCTTAACATGAATCATTAAGGAGGGAGAGCCCAGCAGGTTCACCCATAAGTTGTGCTTTGTAATTGTAATGCATCTTCTAACGGCTTTTGGAATACCCATAGATCCACATTATTGTATCACTATGGAATATAAAATGTGTCTTTTCAGAATTTAGCAACTTATGTGTTTTACCTTCCAAGAATTTTGCATATTTGAATTTGAAAAATGTGTATCTCTTCAAGATTTAGCAATGTATGTGTGTTACCTTCCGAGGATTTAGAAAAAATAAATTTAAAAATCAAAATGTGTTTCTCTTAAGGATTTAGCAACTTATGTGCATTACCTTCCGAGGATTTAGCATGTTGTAAAATTTAAACTATAGTATAAGGGAGACCCTATATATTCCCCCCTCCTTATCATGACTACCCAATAGACAAGATGAGGAAGATAAAGGAGGATACCTACTTCACAAAGTAATGATATATCATGTTAGCAACAATGTACACTATAGTCTTAGCGAAGAGTATTGACCCGAGTATAGATAATCATGAAAAGGACATGTCACTTATGGAAAAAGGATCCGCAAAGAGGAAGAGATCTTGTCAACAAGATTCCCACAATAGAGGATTTCTTAGGATAAAATATCATCTTTCAAAGAAAGGTAAAGAGGGAACAAATATTTAATCAT
The DNA here is from genome assembly GCA_018584345.1 of Thuja plicata. NCBI lineage: Eukaryota > Viridiplantae > Streptophyta > Pinopsida > Cupressales > Cupressaceae > Thuja > Thuja plicata. Next base: position 2,110 of record MU226388.1, read on the forward strand.
CAAGCCCATTGCGATAAAGAGGAAGTGGAATCTTGGAATGAAGGAATCAAACTCTAACCCAAGGCAATGGAAATATTTTATAGAGAACATAATTTGAAAAATAAAGAAGAGGTGATGACCAAGGACAATCACCTCTCATATAAGAGAGTATCCATAGACAAAACATAAGTCTTTATAAGGAATAATGTTGCAGAATAAAGAAATGCCACTAGGATAAGGAAATTAGATCCTTAGAAATAGAGAAAGAAGGAAAAACTTTCCCCCCAGGGATGAAAGCAATGGATATACCAATCATATCAAGAGATTCTATAATAAAGAGATGTCTATACAAAACAAATGTCCTAGAAAATATATCATGAATATTATAAGAGAGCTATGGATGATTATGAGCAAAGGAGGTATGTATCATAATACAAAACCATAGGGATAGAATATAGAAAGGATAACCAATTAAGATAAAAAAAACAAAAAAAAACAAATACATGCTAAGGGAATAATGGATCCTAGAAAAAAAAAATGGAAGAGATACATCTTTCCCCCCAGTGAAGAGACAAGAAGGAGAAAGATCCATATTATTGAAGAACGAGGGGTATACCCCGTATGGAAATTATGAATAAATTGTAATACCGCATGAGAATGAGATATAAAACCTAAAGTAGCTCTTTCTGTAACATACATCTTGAAAGGCACACAATAAGAAATTAAATGTGTATTAGTATAATGAAAAGGACATTTGTAATTGGAGAGAGCATCTTTCGGCATAGGTTTAAAGATTTCTTTCTTAGAATTCATTAATTGAAGATAGACCTTCTAAGCCAGATCTTGAGGAGTATTAGGGTAATCTAGGGAAGGTGTTGGAAGAGAATATGAAGAGGAGGGTGGTGATCAAAATCAACCACCTCAATTTGGGATAGTGGAAAGCCTAGACCATGCTTATCTTGTTTAGAGGATAGATGAAATGGATACTTAATACCATGTTCATTAACACCAAGCCCTAAACCCTTATAACCTTGTTTAGCCACCATATTGTATCTGGTAGTGTACATATCTTTTAAAGCTTCTACATGAGGTGATTGTTTACGGTGATAATGAGAAAATTTTGTGTAAGGCAGAATGATAGGTTTGGAAGAAGTTTCATTTCTCTTCCCTTTAATATCATCATGGATCGAATAAGAAGGGGAAGGTAAATTAAAGAATTCTTGAACATCTACATCATGAACCATAGTTTGAGACTAATCATGAGTGTGAGAAGAACTAGGGATAGAAGATGGAGAAATAGTAGGAATATTAGGAATTGGATTAGGAAGGATAGGTTGAGGATTAGGAAGATTAGGAAATGGGGTATCATCTACCAAATTCTTCACATAATCCAAAAGAGAAATAAGTCCCCTACATAAATCCTTAATGAAATTTCTAAAAGTAGGAAGACTAGTATTAGTTAATCTCATAATAGCATGAGCAAGTAAAACATGAAGAGTAACAAACATCACGAAATGGATGATACTTTCATAAACATCATAAGTACTATAAAGAGATGCTAAAAGAATAATAATAAGGGATATTGAAGTCTACATTTTGTGAAAAAATTTCACATTCAGATGCATATTGGTGTTAAACTGTTTGAAATAAGAAGATGAAGTAAACTAGAGTCTTTTAGGATTTTATGTCTAGATTCTAAACTTTTTTTTTTCTGAATTAATTTTAATGGTTTTTTTTTCTCCCACTAAAACTGTTATGTTTCTAAAAATGTCATTTTCAAAAAGGTACAATGACTTCATACAATATAACTTTTTTTTCTAAAATAGATATCAATCCGCTTCTTTTGAATTTGGTTTTGTAAAATCCATACGGAGGGCATGCAATTGGTTTGAAAAAATTATCATGATTATTGCATCTTTTATGAACGTTTGAAGTAGAGTCAATTGTAATTTTGACATACCTTGACTGCGTAGCTGATAACTTGTTGTGTATTTATCAAAATTCAATTTTTTTTTATAGAAAGAAGACTTGAAGCCAGAGGGCATTGTTATTTTTCAAAAAACAATTCTATTTTCTACTACTTTTCATTGAACGTCAAACCTGGAAGTTTATATTCGATAAAAAACCTACATCCAATGCACATCAAAATACATAGACCTAATTAATTCAAAATTTGTCAAATCTATATTTGTTAGAAAGCTTGTTCAGAGTACTTGTGCGATGCAAAATGAGGTATCCCTATTCTTCCATTTGAGCCCCGTGCTTGAACCCTGAAGCTATGAAAACTACATATTATTGATAGCCTTTGTAGATGGCCTCAATTTTGGGGGTTTCGGTAGAAACTACTTTCGATAGAAAGTAGTTTCAATCGAAACTACTTTCTATCAAAAGTAGTTTCTTAGTTTAACATGCATATGGGTAAAAACCATATAAAATTTTTGACTTATTAGTTTCAATCGAAACTAAGTTAGTTTTGATCGAAACTAAGTTAGTTTCGATAGAAACTAAGAAAAAAAGGTAGTTTTGATCGAAACTAAGAATGTTTCGATCGAAATAATCAGGTACTTTCTATCAAAAGTACTTGAATAAATCATCCCCCTCACAGATTTTGTCAGAAATTCCTTCCTCCAAAAAAGTGTAACCCACTATTGTGGGATCACCCATATATATATATATATATAGACACATACATACATACATACATACATATATGGAAGGTCACCAAAATGTGATATGGTGCCTATATATATGGTGTGATGTATGTGTGTGGGGTGTGAGAAGATAAGATTTCCCTCTTAATCCTAAATTCATAAAGGGAAGATCCAAATTGATTAATCCCCAAAGAAAGGATCAATGCATAAATGAATCAACCTATTAAGAATAGGGATAAAGAGAAAAACCCTAGGTTCCATCCTATAGAAAAGAATGTGTAATAGATCTAGAAATATGAAAACCTTAATTGAAATGAATAAAATATAAATACTAAACTCAAAAGATTATAGATCCGAAGAATGTTATTTTTCAAGTGTCTACACTGAGTTTTTTGAAGTTCTACAACCAAATCGGGCACAGAAACACAGAGACGGAGAAAACCTATAAATCTTTTCCAGATCTGGCTCAGCTCAATTTTGAAACAAAAAAGAATGTAAATATTGACCCAAAACATAAATTTGATCCTGAACCAGAACAAAAAGTTGATCCTCACCCAAAATAGAAAGTCGACCTTGACTTGCACAGTCCCACAAAAAATCTATTTTTGAATCCTGAAAGTCTTCCAAAAAGGGTATCCAGATATGCACTTGAAATTTCTGTCTCGAACCTCTACCTACAATAAAAATGGTTTTGTTTGTTGGGGGAGAGTTTTTCCTTAGTCAAACCCCAGATTAGGAATTAACCTTGAAATCAATAATTGAAATAGAGAATGCTAGCAAGTAGTAGAAGTGAATCTAACAATGAAGCTATAATATTTAATAGATATGCAATTGTATTTCAAATGTAAAGAAGTATGCAAATATGAAAGATTGGACTCAATATTAGAAACCATAAAAATCCATGATTGTATACTTCGAATCCACCTTGAGGTAAGAATGAATGAATCTTGAGGACACCGAAAGGATCTTGAAGCAAGATCACAGCACCATGATGCATAGATCTAGGGTTTTGAATGATGAATCTTGAATGCTTGAACCAAATCCCTTCAAAGGCTTGAATGCTTGAATCTTTAATCTTCAATGGATAACTTGAATGCTTGAGAGGAAGACTTGAAAACCTTATTTGAACTTTGAAAGCTTTAGGAGAGTCTTGGATTGTTTGTTATGCTTGGTTAGAGAAAATGAGAGGAGAAGGCTTCCATATACCAATCTAGGGAGCAATCTTCTAGACAGGCATACATAGGAGAATTAAATTCCAATTATACCTATACCCCTAGAAGACAACCTATATTCAATATAATCTAAGATTCATCGCTTCGGAACCCAAAATAGCCGACTCGGAAGCGGGAAAAGAACTTTTGAATGTCCCCCAACAAGACAAACTTTCCAATTGGAAAGGGGGGCCTAGTTCAAGGTCAAGGTCGACCCTGACCTATTTCATGTTCAAGGTCAACCCTGACCTAGGTCAAGGTCAAGGTTGACCTTGACCCAGGGAGTTAGAACCCCTGGAAAATGTACCAGGTGGGATAAATAGTGTCCAGAGAGGCCCAATTAGGGTCTTAAACAAGCACAAAAACTTGAGAGGGTGTAGAAATTAAAGGAAAACATGATAATGGCCTAAAACATCCCCTAAGGAGGGATAAATATTCTTAACATGTAATTTCTTCCATTTTAAGATGATACATTCCTCATACGGATATTATTTATTATCTAGTAATAAAATAGTTCTTGTTGACAAAAATTTATAGCTTTTATATTATTTAGTTGACTTATTGTAACTTTACATGATGATTAAACCAAATGTGTATTAATTGTATGAAATATAAACCAAAAGGAAAATACTATTTTGATAGAGCTCTCTACAAAGGTACACAACTTTAGGACAATGTTGATAGTGATTATGCTAAATTCAAGGAGCATATGCATGATATTTAAAGTATTAGTGATGTTGAAATTGAGGTAAGTGCTATGAAACTTTAGTTTTCCTTGATTCTAAAACCCTTCATGTATTAATTATTTTTATATCCCAAATAGTGAACAATTATATAGAATAGTCAATAGACAACTAAAACATTGAATTTAACCCATAGAACAGTCATTGTACCTACTTTTTACTCTTTTTTCTTATCAATTCTTTCTTTTTTCTACAATTCCATAACCCTTCTTTCAAAAAAAATAAAATATTTTATATGAATCCCTAGTTTCACTTCCATGTTGCTTTGATTCTTTAAGAATATGTTTGATTTAAATGTTCTTTTCATTGATACCTTCTCCATTCTCTTACATGTTGGCAACCAGTTTGTTGTTCTATTTCTAAGACAACTTTTTGAAAACTTTTATTACAATTACTGTATATACTCTTTATTATTTCCATTTCTCATAGCATTATCATGTGTCTTTTCAATGGTCTTTTATTATCAAAAATTATAAATCTTCTTATTGTTACAAAATTTTATCCCTCTTAATAGATCTGTAAACCTTCGGTGTTTTAAGATAGAAAAAAATTCTATAAGATAGGATGGTTGTATCTTTTTATCTTTGCACATTTCCTTATATTCATTTGTGTCATTCTTGTCATTGTTTTTTAAACTTCATGGCATTCCAGTGCTACTTATTCATTGGATGTCATTCCTTACTTCTTTTTGCATACTCCTACATATTTTTTAATAGTGAATGAATTTTTCTCTATTATTTATGTGATGTCTATATCCAACCTCATTTGATACTCTACTACTTCTATGAATTCCATAGGAAAAGACTAAATTATTTCCTTAATGACTACTCTTAATGGCTATCACATGTTTCGTTGATACATTATTTTTCTTTGTTTTTCTTTTATATGTCATCATATATAGGGTTATGTTGACTTCTTAGGGTACTGTCCTTTGACATAACCATTGTTTCATGGTGTATTTTTTCTATTTCCAAGCTTAATGACTTCATGTTTTCTTTATCATAGTCTTACTGATGCACTATCTTTAACATTTCCAATCTCCTTTGTCTTCAATGTTTAAAATTCTCATGACATTGCATCTACCAATTTACTTGCATTGCTCGACCATTATTTTCCATATTTTAATAGTGGATACCACTAGTTTTTATGATATTTTTCATATTTCCTAGATCACCTATTAGATATTACCAAATAGCTAATAATATTTCTTCATTTATCTAATTATTGATACTCCTGAGGCTCATTTCTTCTATGCTCCAAGCAGTGATCTTTCTCTACTAGCTCTTGACATATATTTGAATAGATACTCATAAATTTTTTCATTAATTATATGCACTCATTATCACTATTTCAGACATTTAATGATACTATTATTCTACATCAAAATATATTTTTGCACCTTCACCTTGCAATAATAGTAGTAGTGCTCTCATATTGCATTCTTTATTTTTGCGCATTACCTACCTTTTTAATGTGTAATAGTATTTTCATAACCTTATGTGTCTAGTACATGTTCATGGTAATGTAGTGTTTATATTTGTGACCTTTGTATCTGATTAGCATGAAGCTAATAGTAACATTGTAAGTATTATTACAAGTGTTGGCTTTTTAGTAAATTAGATTGATGAATTTGTTACTATTTTTATATTCTAATAAATTATAAAAATATCTAATCCATAATTGTGTTTAGTCAACTAATGTGTCATGTCTTGGAGCATATCTAGATTTTTTTTCTTAATTGAGTTCACTCCATTCAGTAGTTGTCAATTATTTTCAACTAAAACACCTATAACATTTTTGCAACATTTCATGATATATTTCTTATAAATGCTTCAACATATTTCTCTAACACTCATGATGTTGTTATAATGTTTCCTTTTTCAGCTATAGAATCACTGCACTTGTTTTTTGAACTTTTCCTTTTGCAATTATTTTAACACACACATGAAAGTACTATATAAGTAAGTAATAGTTGTTTTATTATGTAAACAAGGGTAATCATTACCTATTTAATATAATGTGTTTTTTTTTTTCTTTTTCATAAATGTATTGATAAACTCAACGAAGGGTATCAAGATAGGTTATTGCATCCATTTGAAGTTTTTTCTGTGGGTATTGGGTGAATTCACTCCCTATCTATTGTACATTGAGTAAAATTGAAAGGAACATGAGATAAAAATGTAAACATTTTAAAGGTAACAAGTAACATACCCCTTATTTATGAAGAAAAAATAGGTTGAGTTATCCATCTGAAGGAGAAAGAGGGAACATTCACATGGTGAGCACTAAATATTTGCTAAAAAATAACATAGTTGATCATGTTTATCATGTACTAGCTGTTAGAAAATTGGGCACATTGCTTTATACAGTATTTTGAATGTGTTGTTTAGGGGTCTTAATTATCATGGTGTATTTGAAAAATTTGTAAACTCTCATTTTATTCAAAATTACCTTTACTTATTATGATGTTGAATCAATATTTTAAATATATCATGTTGTAGCTTTTATTAGAAACTAAAATTGAAACAATTTTTATATTGCCATTGATGTCAAACCTTAACTGGTAAGACAGTTGCTATCTTGTAAACTTCCATATCAATTGATTGATGAAGAACATTTGAAAATGAGAGATAACAAGAAGACCCAATGAAATGATTGAGTTATGTGAAACTACAATGGGTACTTGATGAGATTGCACCTTGACAAGGTAATATATTGTTTATCTTAATTCTAAGTAAAGTTTGGATAACTACCAAATTAGTCTTGACCAAGTTATAGAGCATAAGTTTAAGGAACTTAAGTTTGTACCAAGTGATGCGAGTGTCGATCGAGCACCAGTATATGCCGAGAAAATTTAGTGTCGAACAAGCATCAGTATTTTCTAAGTATTAGTGAATTACTGAGTTGTCTAGTGATGACTGAGGGATAGAACATAGTACTAACTAAGCGTTAGTATTTTGACAGTTTGAGAGAGATTTGAGATCCTATCTTACATAGTTGATTTTCTTGGGATATGTGAAGCATATTTAAGATAATGATGATTTTTGTGGATAATTAAATGAGCATTTTAATATATGTTTAACCATTTTTATGTATGGATTCAAGAAGGAGTTTTAGGATATATTCTACAATGTAAATGTAAATGAAATATTGGAAGGATTCATTAGATCATACCTAAACCTAAGATCTACATTGATGATTAAGAGAAAATAGATCGAGCTACCTGATTAGAGAGGTAGAAGATTAACCTAATTATGGTTTAAGTGAGTGTGTGGTATGAGGTTAATTCAATTGATTGGAAAAATCTAAGGAGGAGAAGAAAAGGATAAAGAGAGCAGTACAGGACTGTATAGTGGTGATTGCTTGAAGTATTTCCAAGAAGATCTGAGTGATATAGATGAAAATGAAGGAAATTTGGTGAATTATCATTTGAGCTATAATTGGATCTATATTTAAAAAGTGAGTTGTATGTTTCAGATCACAAATTTCTATTACTTTCTAACCATTGTATCACTTGCAAAATCCTTTTAAACAAGGTTGACCTAACAGTCATATTGTTAAATCATTTAATGAAGGTGACATTGTAATGGAATGGTCTAAGTCCTCTAACAAGGATCTCTTATAATAGAGTGATTAAATAATTTAACTGGGTCACATTTAACACTATGTATTGTAACCTTTAACCGGGTTGGGTATTCACAAAGCTCACTTTAGAAGAGTGAAAAATTGGTAGCATGTTACTCATGTCTTTTCCCATATTGGGTTTCACATTAAATCCTATTTTCATACTTCTGTGAATGTTATTTGATGTTTTGTATTGTTAAGAGATTTATATTCTGCAATTTTGAATTATTAATTATATGATATAAAGATTGAGTGGATTACTGAGTGGATCTGAGTCAGTTAAAGTGTTTGAGAGTTTAATTGCTACATATGGACCTTGGATAATTTATTCACCCCCTCTCTTAGTTATTTGAAATCATTATAAAATTTGGTATGAGAGCTTTCTGGTTCTTGTAGAGAAAAGTGTGAAGGTACTTGAAGCTAAAGATCAAAATGTACAAAAAGGAGGCACCGAGGCTGAACAAATAAAATCTCCCTGCATGGCAAATTTTGATTAAGCTACACCTAGATGGAATTGGAGATGCGGAAAATACTATGTGGAAAATGATAACATAAAATTACCTCCTATTATGATGGCTCATTAGATGAAAGAAAAAAAAGAACACAACCAAGAAATGTTAGAGATTGCGTCAGCCCTAAGCTGTCTTGAATTTGAAGACATAAAAGATTGAAAAATTGGAAATAAAATGTGGGACACACTAGAAACTATCTATGGAGGTGATACAAACATAATGAGAGACAAATCTGAAAGCTTCAGAGGTAAGTTTGATGAAATGAGAATGTAAGATGGTGAAACTATTGTTCAATATTGTAGTCGAGTTAAGGAGATTGTAAATGCTATTAGAGGAGCTAATGGAACTATTAATGATGATACTGATATTAGAAAGAAACTGAGAACCTTACTTCCTATATATGATATTAGAGTATCTTCTATACAAGAACTATGATGTACTCCTGGTAACAAATGAACTCTTGAAGGTCTAGTTGGTAGACTTACTGCTTTTGAAATGTCAAATTTTGATAATTTCACTCCTCCTCATGTTGATTATGCATTCAAATTACAATTGACTCTTCATAAATCAAAGAAAAAAAAAAAAGACATGTGAATAGAGAAAATGACACCTATGATAAAGATCTTGATTAAATTGAATCAATTATGGCTAGAAGACTACCAAGAGGAAGAGGAAAACTCAAAGGTAAACTTCCTATAATATATTCTTCATGTAACAAAGTTGGCCATATTGCTGCAAGATGTCCTGACATGAATGAGAAGGATGAGAGAAGAGAAAGAAAGTACAAAGACAAAAGGGATGAAAATGATTTAAGAATGTATAAGGAATATAAGGATAAAGGTAAGAAATCCTTCTATATTGCTAAAGAAGAAAGTGATAGTAAGTCTGATAAATTTGATGACAGTGATATAGAAGTTGTTTATGTTTCTACAAAAGATGATTTTGATGAAGATGAGAAAATTTCCGTTATTTTATATATGAGTAAAGGAGATATATGGATAATTGATAGTTGTTTCTCACATCACAGGACTGGTGATAAAAGTAAATTTGAAACCTTAAACTATTGCAAATTTGGTAGTGTTAAGTTTGGTAATGACAAACTATGTCTTTTGAAAGGAAAAGGATCAATAAAACTAATTGATAAGATCACAGGTGACAATGCTAGTTAGGTTGAAGGAATAAATTTTAATTTCTTGAGTGTTTCTCACTTGAATACTTTTAGATGCCAAGTTGAGTTCCATCACAGAAGAGCTAAGATCTTGGATCCTACTAGTGAACTGATTGGAAGTGGAGAACATACAAGAGGTAATTTGTTCTATCTAGATTTATCTGATGAGACATGTTTGTTTGCACAATATGATGATATATGGTTATGGAATAAGAGGTTATGTCATGTGAACTTTGATAATTTGGTAAAAATTAGTAAGATGAAAAGAGTAAGAGGGTTACCAAGATTGAAGACATCTGATAATGTTATGTGTAAGCAATTTCAGTTGGGAAAAATGACAAGGTCTTGTTTTTAGAGAAAAACCTATACTTTAGATTATGTTTTGGAATTGGTTCATACTAACCTTTGTGGACCTATTGGTGTACAAAGATACATCAAGGTTATAAATATTTTATATTGTTTGTTGATGATTACTCTAGAATGAGGACTGTAATGTTTCTCAAAGAAAAATATGATTCTTTTTTAGTTGTTTAAGTGGTATTTGGCAAAAGTTGAAAAAGGGACATGTAAGAACTTGAGATGTCTAAGATCTAACAAAGGAGGAGAGTTTATAACTAATGAGTTCAACCTATTCTACAATGATAGAGGAATTAAAACAGTGATGTCTTCTCCAAGGAATCCCCCACAGAATAGCATATTCAAGAGAAGGAATAGATCAATAACGGATTATGCTAGAACACTGATGATAGTAAATAATATTGCACAAAAGTATTGGAGAGAAGTTGTAAGTACAGAAGTCTATACCTTGAACTGAGTACAAATCAAGAAAGGTACATATATTACACCTTATGAGTTATGGTATGGTTATGCACCTAATGAAAAATATTTTAATGTTTTTGGGAGAAAATGTTATATATTGAAGGACAATAGAAATGAAAAACTTGATGCTAAGAGTGATGAATGAATATTCCTAGGTTATTCTTCTATGAGTAAAGTGTATAAGTGTTTGAATTCTAACACTAAAAAAGTTGTGGAAAGTTCAAATGTTAGAATTAATGAATATAGAGAAAATAATGAATTGGAATGCAAGCAAGAACCTGAAGATTACAAATCTTTCATTTATATGAACAAAGGAGAGCTTAGTAGTGTGCCTAAACCAGGAAAAAAGTCGTTGAACAATATAATGATACTACTGAGAAACAATAAGAAAATGTCAAGTTATACAAAGACGTTGTCGAGCCTAAGGAGAAAATTACTGAGCAATCTGAGAATGAAACAGAAATACTAAATGAACATGAAATTAATTTTGATGATGAATCTAAGGATGAATAAAAAGAGAAGAGAAGACCAAATCCTACACTAGAAAGATCTATAAGAAGACATCATAAACTAGATCAAATTATTGGAGATAAAGATTCAAAGGTCATGACAAGAAGCAAATTGAAAAATTAGACATGTTTATTGTGTGAATTTGAGCCAAAATCAGTGAAAGATTATTTAGGTAATGAAGATTGGATATAGGCCATGAATGAAGAAATTGAAAAAATTGAGAAGAATAAAACCTGGACACTAGTACCTAAACCAAAGGACAAGAATGTTATTGGAACTAAGTGGGTATTTAGAAACAAGATGAATGAACATGGAGAAGTTATAAGAAATAAGGCCAGACTGGTATGCAAAGGTTATGCACAAGAAGAAGGCATTGACTATGGTGTGACATTTTCCCTAGTTGCAAGATTGGATGGAGTTAGAACTCTATTGTCTGACGCAATTCACAAAGGATTAAAACTATATCAAATGGATATCAAATCAACATTTCTAAATGGAATACTGGAAGAAGAGGTATGAATTGAACAAGTTAAAGGATTTTATAATTCAAGCAAGAAGAATATGTTTTGTAAGCTACATAAAGAATTGTATGGATTGAAGCAATCCCATAGAGCATCGTATGAGAGATTGCACAATTACTTAGTCAAGATTGGATTTACAAGGACAATTGACAACAATAATTTGTACTTAAAGTTTGAGAAAGGTAAATGGATATTATTAGCTGAAATATTTATTGATGATATCATATTTGGTGGACAAGATGTTCTATGCCAATTATTTGCAAAAGAGCCGCAAACTGAATTTGAAATGTCTATATCTAGAGAGATCAAATTCTTTGTTGGTTTGCAAGTATATTAGATGAAGAAAGCTATCTACATTATACAATCTAAGTATATCAAGGAGATACTAAAATGTTTTGGCATGGAGGACTCCAAACCTATAAGTACACCTATGGCTACTAGACAAAAACTATCAAAGACTATTGAAACAACTGAAGTGAATCAAACTCTGTATAGATCAATGATTGGAAAACTACAATACATTGTCCATAGTAGACCAGATATTGCATCAGTAGTTGGGATCATTGCAAGATTTTTTGAAAATTGTAAAGATATTCACTTGATGGGAGTGGAAAGGATTCTTTGATATTTTAAGGGAACAAAGGACTATGGATTATATTACAAGAAGTATGAGAAATTTGAACTCAAAGTCTAAACAAATGCGGATTGGGAAGGTAATGTTGATGACATAAAGAGCAAAAGTGGAGGTGCACTCTTTTTGAGGAAACAGATTAGTCTCTTGGACAAGAAAGAAAAAGAACTATATTTCTCAATCTACATTAGAGGTTGAATATGTCACAATAATAGTGAATTATTCAAACATAGTTTGGATTCATCAATTGTTGAAAGGAATGAAGGAAGAGATCACAAAACTAGTTGTTATTTTTTGTGATAACACTAGTGCTATTAATATTTTAAAGAACCCTATGATTCATATGAAGACCAAGCATATTGCTATCAAATATAATTACTTGAGAGAGCTGGTACAAGACAAAGAAGTAAGACTTGAATATGTTAATACAAAGGAACAGTTGCCAAATATATTTACTAAGGATTTACCTAAGGATGCTCATGAGTATCTAAGAGGAAAATTAGGGGTGATTTTGCTATCTGAGGCTAACTGACATCACATGGAGTCGTTTCATCAAATGTATTACATATAATATATGAGATACTGATGCAAAAGGTGGTCACACTTTAGGTGTTGTTTGAAGATGTGAAGTCTTAAGAAAATTATTTTGATCAGTCATAAGAAAGATGACAAAGGGAGCATAGAATTCAGAAACCTGACACGGAGATATCTACATAATGAAGATGTATGTCTTTGGAATTGTTTTCAAAGAGGTATATATCATAAGATAAATCAGTAAGGAAACAAAGAGAGAGATATACTATGAGGGAGATATCTAGAGAAGACACAGAGAGAGATAGGATACAGAGAGAAATCTATCCAAGAGGGAGAAATATTTATATTGGAGAGAATCATAATGAAGCTAAGGACATTAATAAAAATATGTTTACAGAAACATACTTTTTGGATTGTTTGGGAACATTGCATATGTTATTTGTTTGCATGTGTTTTCCATCAATGGAAAAGAGGGAGATTGTTGGAGCCTACAATTGAAACAATTTCTATATTACCATTAATGTCAAATACTAACTGGTAAGATAGTTGCTATCTTGTAAAGTGCAATATCAATTGATTCATGAAGAAGATTTGAAAAGGAGAGATAACAAGAAGACATGGTGAAATAGTCGAGTTATGTGAAACTATAATGGGTACTTGATAAGAACACACCTTGACAAGGTAATATATTGTTTATCTTAAGTCTAAGTAAAGTTTGGATGACTACAAGGTTAGTCTTGACTGAGTTACATAGCTGAAGTTTAAGGAGCTTAAGTTTGTGCCAAGTGATGCAAGTTCCAACTGAGCACCATTATATGTTGAGAAAATTTAGTGTCAACCAAGCATCAGTATTTTCCATGTGTTAGTGAATTATCATGTTATCTAGTGATGACTGAGCGACAGAACACAGTATTGACTGAGTATTAGTATTATGATGGTTTGAGAGAGATTTGACATCCCAACTGACATAGTTGATTTTTTTGGGATATGTAAAGCATATTTAAAGATAAGGATGATTGTTGTGGAGAATTAAGTGAGCATTTAATATATGTTTAACAATTTTTATGTATGGATTCAAGAAATATTTTTAGGATGTATACTACAATGTAGATGGAAAAAAAATGTTGGAAGGATTCGTTGGATGAGACCTAACCCTAAGATCTACGATGATGATTAAGTGGAAAAGGATTGAGCTACCTAATCAGAGAGGTATAGGATTAACCTAACTATCGGTTTAGAGAGTGTGTGGTATGAGGTTAATTCAGTTGATTGGAAAAATTGAAGCAGAAAGAAGAAAAGGCTAAAGAGAGCAATAAAAGATTGCACAGTGGTGATTTATTAAAGGATTTCAAAGAAGATCTGACTGATAGAGATGAAAATGAAGGTCAGACAATGAATTATCATTTGAGCTATAATTGGATCTATATTTGCAAAGTGAATTGTATTTTTTAGATCATAATTTGCTCTTACTTTCTAACCATTGTATCAGTTGCAAATTCCTTTTAAAGAAGGTTGACCTAATAGTCATATTGTTAAATCATTTAATTAAGATGACATTGTAATAGAATGGTCTAAGCCCTTTAACAAGGCTCACTTCTAATAGAGTGATTAAATCCTTTAACCGGGTCACATTTAACAGTGTGTATTGTAACCTTTAATCAAGTTAGCTTTTCATAGAGTTCACTTTAGAAGAGTGAAAAATTGGTAGCATGTTACTAGTGGTTTTTCCAATATTGGCTTTCCATGTTAAATCATGGTTTCATAATTGTGTGAATATTATTTCATGTGATGTACTATTAAGAGATTTATATTCTGCAAGTTGGTTGCATTAGGACAGTAAACTGCAAGTTTAAATTACTAATTATGCTATAGAGACCGAGTGGATTACTGACTAGATCTAAGTTGGTTGAAGTGTTTGAAAGTTGAATTGGTACATCTAGACCTTAGATAACTAATTCACTCCCTCTTAGGTATTCTAAATCATTCTAACGGTTTGTTTATATATCTTTTAATAAAGTATTCCTTTCATGAATATATTTACTACCAAATAATAGAAACCAGTAAATAAAAATGATTAAGTAATGATCAAATTAATGACTAAATATATACCTAAATTAGGGACTAAATATACGACTCGAGTAATAATTAAATATATGACTATGTTAATGACTAAATATATCACTAAATAAATTACTACCATGACTAAATAAATGACTAAATCAATGACCAAATCAATGATAAAATTAATGACTAAATAAATGTCCAAAAAAAATTTATTTATAGTCATGTGACTAAGTTTATTTATTTATATGCAATTTTTAGTAGTTTATTTAGTCACATATTATAATTTTGTACTAGTATTAGCTGATTTTCTCATACTTAAGCGTGCTAATACATACACCCAAAATACCTTTCCTCAAACTTCATAAAACTATCCCACAAATAGTAGGCAAAGAAAAATAGAACCATGAACCATCTCAGCTTCTTTAATAACTTGTGGATATCTCAGAGAAACATAGGAACATGACTCAAGATAAGTCAATAAAAAGATAAGACTTACATAGAACATTTGTCAACAACCATATTTCTATTTCTCTTTTTTTAAGTGTTTGATATGATGATGATGATGATGATGATGATGATATCTTCTTTAAAGAATGGGGTACCCTATATAAGACTAACCTATTTGGTTTCAAGTGTATTGATGCTTTTTATAAGACATGATGTCCATATGACAAAAATGATTGATAATAATTAACTGATAGATAAGATAATGTGCTCATTTTAACTAAGGACTAGTTGATAAGTTTGTAGATTGATGTGTGATTTGTGAAGCTTGGACTCATAGTCCTTTTTGCATTTGTTTAATGCCTGCCATAATAAAAAGATTATTTTATTGATGACAAGAAGGACAATATTTTTTTCAGAATTTCTTTTTTTGAGGTTTATCATTTTTTTAATACTTTCTACAAAATAAAAATTCATTTTTTTGGACTTTTTAGAATTTTTATTATATTTTAGGACTTTTTAGGCAATTATGTCATTAGTGTACCCCCAATCTAGACATGGGAAAAATATATTATGATATTGGCACAATGGACTAAATTATGAAAGGTGTAATGGACTCACTCATGGGAACACAATGTGCTTGACTCATAAGGATGATATAGACTAACTCATGGAGACGCAATTGACTAAGTCATAGAGACATGGGTTGATAAAATATTGAATTCTAGGTCCTTGATGGTATTACAAGAATTTTATGGAAGTAGGTGCAATGGACGGATGTATGAAAATGGAAAAAAATTGCGTTAGAGAGAATGATAGTAGATAGTGGAGCATAAATCTCTACACATGAACCTTGTTTCCAGGTTTTCACCAAGTTACTTCCCTAAGGTGCCATAGAAGTGGTTTTCCCATAGGATGACTTATTTCTCTTATATTTCTATTTTTTGGTGTCACTCAAGATCCCTATCTTTGAGGTTTTCAACTAAGTGGTGACTTTTTTTCCTTTTAATTTTGATTTGCATTTTTTACTTTTTAATTTTTTTTATTTTTATTTTTCTATTTTTCGTTACCTTTTTAAAAGGGATTTTCTAATATTCATGTGTATAACTTACACAAATGCAAGCTATTGATAATATCTATCAATGGTTCACCCCCGGGTGTAGAAAAAATCTAGGCACCCTAGTCAAATGTTGATGCAACAATGTAGGGTGCAAGATGATTTGGTTCAAACTTTCCTATTTTTTTCTCTTTCAACCAAGTTTATCTCATTTTTCATTAATAGTACCATTATCCTATTTCAAATATTATATCACGAACCTTCCTTTTGTAGCATTTTCAAAGATAATTTTAACATGCTTGTGAATGATTAAGGGTATTTGGACATTTCTCATCCGAGAGTTCAAGATTTTGTAGCCTATATACCTCGTAATCTTACTTTGAGATGATATTCTACTGTGATACTTCCAAGGAAGGTACAACTTAACCTCCATTAGAAAAAATTCTTCTAATCCATATACTAGAGAATATAGTGTGGCTCTAGTTGGTGGAAAAATGCTAGTACAATATACTCCTAAGGTAGGATTGAGTTTGAGGTTCTTTTCATGACCATCATCATTGACAATATTCCTAAGGATTTTTAATATAGTTTTATTAGATTCCTCAACTTGAATGTTACTTTGTAGGTAGTATAATGAGGCAATGTGGTGGTGGATATGAAACTTATCATAGAGTTCATATACATATTTATTTTTAAATGGGGTAACTTTATCAGTGACTATGGAAAGTGGGACTCCATACTGACAAATGATGTAGCTGAGGATGAACTTACATATTAGCTTACCAATAATATAGGTCCTTGGAAATAGATTCTATCTAACTTGTGAAATACTCAGTGGTATATATTATGAACTTATAACCATTGGAGAATGAGGGATTTATTTTTCCAACAAGGTGAAGTCCCAACTATGAAAATAGCCATGGACATGTGATCAATTACTATTCTTGAGTTGTCACGTCTATTAGATCTTTGTGCATCTGACATTTTTGGTAGTTCTGTATAAACTATATGCATATTTTTCAATGGTAGGCCAATAATACCCAATTTTTTGGAGCTTCTTTGATAGAGTAGGGCCACTATAATTAGTTTCTTATAAACCTTTATATACTTCACTTAGGTTTTTTTATGCCTCTTCCACATTAAAACATTTGAGGAGGGTTCCATCTAAGATTTTCATATATAGGATGTCACCAATGATAACGTATTACAAAGCTTTCCTAATAAAATTTTTGTATTTATTACGGGAAAAATGAGGAAGTAAGTAATGTTCATGAAAATAGGCACAAATATCATGGTACTAAGGGGGACTACATCTAATAATTCCACACACAAACTCAGGTATGGAGACTTTGAAGGAAGGGACCATATTTTTCTCTACTAATAACGTGTAGTGTGTTATGTCATTAGGAATGTCAAGTAAAGATCCTATTATTTCTATCACATTATGTGCTTTACTTTTTATTTTAGAGATTTTCTCAAAGCCAATGTGGTCAAACTATTTCTTGAAGTCATCTACCAATGTCTTGTAAGGTATCAACTTTTCATCTTTAGTCATGTAGTCATTATTATCTTTTTGTACATGATTAAATGTGAATCTTCATAGGCATGACAATCTTTAATCTTCCATTTAATAGTTTTCTTATGAATTGTGAGAAGATCCTTTTACTTGACAATGTTATTAGCACATACAAAGTTAAACCTCTTTTTTGTACCTATAAATGTCATTTTATACTTTGTATCAATTAGAAATATGTCTTCATCTAAAAATTCTAAAAATTTAGGATGAGTTTGTAGGACAAGTGCATCAGCCAATTAATATTCTATTACGTTTACCGAATCATCTAGTTTAAGACCAAGAAAATATTAGAAATATAAAAAGGATAGATAATAATCATCGAACAACTCTTATGTTAAATTAATTTTTTTGAAATAAGACAACAAGGTCACAAACAAAAGTGAATTTTGCATTGATTACTTAGATCATCAAAAAGAATAAGTCGCAAACATTTAACAAGCTCAAGAAAAAGAAGAATGGATTGAAGAAACATTTGAAAAATGAAGTATAAATAATTGAAGGGATTAACAAATAGGATATGGTTTAGTTAGCCCTTAGTAAGAAAATTATTGGTACAACATTTGTGTATAAAACAAAGTATAAAATTTGATGATAACATTGATAAGAAGAAGTCTAGATTGGGATCCAAAGGGTATGTTCAAAAGGAATTGATTACACTAATATATTTACACATGTATCATGAATGGATACTATCCAATTGGTCTTTGTATTTGTATCTGAGTAGTGTTTGATAGTTTATCAAATGGATGTAAACTATACTTTCTTGAATGGATATATTGATGAGGAAGTGTATGTTTCACAAACTTTAGGTTTATAAATTCCTTCTAAAGAACATTATGTTTACAAATTAAAGATGGTCTGAAGAAGGCACTAAGAGAAAGGTATTCAAGGATAGACTCACACATATAGAAAAAAGGTTTTTGATGAAGTCATTCAGATACACATATTTATATTACAAGCTCAGATAAAGACCTTTTTATCTTAGTTCTCTATGTTGATGATCTTATATACATAGGAAATAATTTAGATTCCTTCCCAGAGTTTAGAACATCCATTATTATTGAATTTGAAATGCTAGATTAGGGACAAATGCACTAATTTCTTGGTATAGGAGAATGAAAAAATAAAATGAAATATTTAGGTCTTAGGAAAAGTAATTTTCAAATATCCTAAAAAAAATGGATGAAGAGTTGTAAACTAGTAGCAACAACCATTGAAGTTGGAATAAAATTTTCTAATTTAGATTTGCTAGATCTAGTGAACCACACTCTATACTAAGAACCGATTATAAGTTTGATCTACATAACTACTACTCGTCCAAATATGACATCTGTAGTGATTTTAGTCTTGAGGTTCATGGTAGAGCCTCGGGAAACACATTAGAGTGTAGATAAAAGTATTTTTAGATATATTCAAGGGAGATTAAGCTATGGTCAAAAAAATTCAGCATTCAGAGAATGACTTATTGGTTATCTATTTTAATTTAGATTGGGTAGGTTTTGTAGGTGATCGTAAGTCTATTTTGGGTTAAAATTGTAGCCTTTGTTCTGCAATATTATCCTCGAAGTTCAAAAACCAACCAACTATCTCAATTTCTATTTGATAGAGGCCAAATAAAAATCCGCAACACAAATAGTTGATCAAACTATATGGTTGATAATGACAACACAGAGAAAAAAGAGCATTTTTTAATATCTTATTCAATCAAACAAAATACCTTTAAATAGGTTGTACATCAGGTTATAAATTATTAATATAGTTAGTAACAGTAAGAACTTATAGCTAAACCTAATAATTCATGCAACAATGCCAACATTTCCCCCTTATTACATTAATTGAAATAAGAATGGAACATTGCAAGGTTTTTAAACTCAACCCTATTGGATACTTTCATGAATCACCTTCACAAATCCTCCTCACTCTCTCAAGAAACACCAATTTGACTGATTCAATGGATCTATTGACCATAGAACCTAAAACCATCTACACCGAACTGACTGCATTAGTGGATCTCCTGACTGTAGAACCTGAAACCATCTACACAGCATAAGTGTTCCCACCTCCCCTTCACAATGAGATACATTTCATTTGAAATTATATATCTTCTCTGAATGTGTCTAATGTGTCCCCTAGTACTGCACTTGAGACACCTTTCCTTTGAAAGTCCACATCTCCTCTGAGTGTGTCTAATGTCTCCTCAAGTGATGTGGAAACAATCTCTCCTCTGATGCACAAATGACCACCAACTACTTGCACATAAGAAGACTTTCCTCAAAAAGTTCCAACCATCTCTAATTGTATCTACTGCCTCCTGAACTACTCTACAAATCAATAACCAAATCTTACCCACCTCCCTCCTTAAAGGAACAATAATTATGCTTAGCCCCCTCTTCTATTAAGGGAAATAAATGTATCAAGCTCCCTCTTTTCTTCAAGGATGAATTTCCCAAGTCCCAACTTTTTAGGGATACAAATATGTTTCTTCTTGTTCTTTGAATCATACTTGAGTGAAAATCTAGCCCGAGATGATAGAAAATCTCCTACCTCCAACCTCTAGTAATGTCTTTTATTCTCTAAAGAAAAATATTTCATGAACTCATGCATTTTGAGGTAGGTATTCATACACCGATGAGTCATTTTAATGTACTACAGACCCACAAAAGTATGTTTCACCTTCAGTTGTAGTAAATTTTGTATTTTTATCCAACTTTCCATCAATGAGATCTTCAGCCCACTAAATGCAATTCATCTACACATTTCCATTTTTCTAACAAAATGATCAAAAATTGATAGCATACTGCTTAGTAAGATCACCTTGGCATCATCAGCATCATCAACTCTGGTGTTTACACCTGCAATCTGATTAAGGAAAGAATGAAATGTTCTTATGTGTTGAACAATATTATCTCCCTCGTTCATCTTCATCCTAAATAATTTCTTCTTTATGGACATTTTGGCAATAGAAAATTGTGAATGAAACAAAATATTGAGCCCATCTCATATTTATTTTGATATCTTTGATTAATCGATGTGGTACAAATATGCATCTGATAAACCAAGACTAATTAGTGCCATGGCCCTACATTCTTTATCCATCCACTTCATCGCTTCATTCACATCTTGGGGTTTTCTAACAATTCCACTAACAATGTCCCACAAATCTTTCTCAATTAAAAGCTATTATATTTTAATGTTCCATGTGTGAAATTGAAACCCTTTGCATTTTTCAATCATAATTATTTTATCCATTATCCTTTTACCAAAACTAGCTCAATTTTTTTTAGATTTCTTTATAAAGGAATAGATTAAACTATACCTAGAAAAAAATATATCTATCTGTCATTCTCCCATATTTAAATCTGCCAACTTCCCTCAATAAAGACCTAAATAGGCTAAAAAAAATTTATTTGAACATTTTACATGGCTTCTGTATGCTTTTGTTCTATCACTTACATCATTTATCAACACAATATATATTCAAGTAAAAAAACATAGTCTTTAATGGCATGAAAAAATACTTATCTTCCTTGTATTCCTACACAACCATGAACTTAATCATATCACATAGAGACTTTAGGGAGCCAATTCTGACAAGTGAAGGGCATTGCACACAACCTCTCTAAGAATAATATGTATGTGTCTGGTGTTAATCAAGAGTGGCCTCCATAGACAAAGCATTCTAATCTATGATATACCTGCCAACTTCTAACAGAGAATCATATCTTCCACACCAGTTTGATAACAAACCTTCTTCCAGTGGTTTCAACGTAGAACTATATTAAATTTTCTTTGTAATAGCAAGCACATGAAATGTGTAATCTATAACAGTGCTCCTTCTTTGTTTGACATGATATATGATAGGAGTTGTGCTCACAAAAAAATTACTAGAGTGATCCACAATAAAAAAAAATGGCACTCAACCACCTCCTATGGAAAAGAGGAATTCAAAGCTATCAAGTTTCTACAATCCATCTAAATTTGCAAGATGTTTTTTGGATTTGATTGTGTAAGTTTTTTTATCATCAACATTTTGGATCATAGTACATTATCCATCATCATGATACAAGAAAGAGAAAAGAGGATAATTTTATTCTCCTTTTCTCTCCTACATTCTAATGATGGATCATGTAGTGTGATCCAAAATGTTGATGATAAAAAATCTTACACAAACTAATCCAAAAATTATCTTGCAAAAAAGAGGAATTCAATCACATTGTAAGTCACACCTTGTCTGAATAGAATGAATGCAAATAATGAGGCTCTAAGTCTAGCAAGGAAAAAGCCACCAACAATAAGATTCATGCACCATATACTCCATAGAACACTCAGAAAACAAGAATCTTCACTCCCATTCATAGGGGCAGAAGATAAACATTGCTCTGATACCAAAATGAGAATGTGAAGAAGAAAAAGTGAGTTTTGATATCTTATTCAATAAGAAAATGATTTTAAATAGGTTGCACATATAATCACAAATTGTTAATATTATTAATAATGGTAAGAAATTACAACTAAACCTAAGAATGCTTGTAATAGTACAATAGAGAAGACTACAAGAAGGCTTACACCAAATAAAAAATTTACCTACCTTAGTATATTGTGACAACAAGAGTGCTATACAAATGACAAAGAATCTAGTATTTCATAGTAGAACAAAATATTATAAAATGTGATATCACTATATCAAAGAGTTTCTTGAGAAAGGTTTAACCAAAATTATGTACTGTAGTACTGAAAATCAAATGATAGATATAATTATAAAGGCTCTAGCTTGTGAAATCTTCCAGAAGATTAGAGATCTACTTTATGTTCTTCCCAATGGTCATTATGGGGGACAATGATAGCAATATAATGCCTATTGGGGGAGTCTTTATTGACTAATTGTAATCCTTTTGAATTTGCAATCTCATATTCATAATATGGTTGTACATATTTATTATTGTAGTTGTAATATTGGTGAATATGGTTGAATTACATAATGTTTTTTATTAAAGGGAAAGTTGGTTTTACATGGTCTAGAAACCCAAATTTTAACATAAAAATAGTCTTAAACAAAAACCACCCGAGAGCCAGATGCTAAAAATCTCGCAGAAACACAGGCTGGAGCAATCCATCAAAACCACAAAAATGAAACCCAACAACACTACAATTTTTTTAGAAGACTATCATTCTTTTGTTCATGATATCAGCATTGATGTTTTTCACCTTCGTAATGATACCATATACACGATTCGTACCCTTATCTTAGTTACAAAACTTCGTAGAAGGGTCTTTCATGGACTTTTGTGTATCCTTTATGTTAACTGCAATGTCCTCCAGAGGAACTCTACCTCTCTTTCAAGCCCCTACATCCATATTTTTAGCCTTCTTGGTCAACTTGATGCTAACCATGGGTGAAGGGGAATTTCCCTTGGAGATAGCTTGGAGTGCATGTTAATTAATCCTTCTAAGGTCATCATTGGTGTTGTTCATAGCTATTTTGATCACTGTCACAATAATTGTCATATTTTCTTATACCCTTGAATAATCATCCACTAGAGCTTTTAGACATTTGTCATGGTCCTCTTTTAGGTTCTTGAGCCCATTTGGCAGAGACTGTATATTAGCCAAAATATTTCCAAATTCTTGGTGGGTGGGTGGGTTGGATTTTTCCTTCAAAGTGATAATCTCTGAAATAATCCATGAAAATAGGGAGCTTTGATTATCCAACAAATTCTTTCGACTGGAAATACTTTTAGGATTAACCGGCATAGAATAACGCATCTCCTTTGAAATAACCCTATCCTCATCTATAGATTAATATCCACATCCTCAGCAAGCTCAAAAGACTTAGGTTGAGATGGGACATTCTTAGACCAAGAGGATTTCCTCTTTTCATAATAGAGGGGGGTAAAAAATCTTTTGTTTTCCATTAACTCTCGACAAGGAAGCCCTAGCCACACCTTTACCTTTTACATTAGAATAGGGTCCACAAAATTTGGGACATATTATGGGTCTTCATCATCTGATAAGACAATTTTATTATGGTCCATAGGGTTAGAAAAAGGAATCTTTAGCCTAGAAGATGAGGGGCCTTGCTTTTTATAGATATGAAAAACCTTGTCACCATCAGAATCCACATCCTCATCATCAAAAGATGTATCACCATAGTGCACCCTAACATTCTTCTTATATTCAATCCCTGACTTAGCAATAGGATTTTTCTCAACATTTAAAGCCTTCATATACTCTATAATCAGTAGAATCAAACCCTCGTGAAGTATGGGGGAAGCCAGACTTTTCTCACGAGCCCTAATACTATTATTTAGAGAAGAAACCAAATAAAAGGGTAGATAAAAACACCTGTGTCGAAAATGGTTCAAAATAATAAAATGGTTACTGAATATGCTATAGAATTTAGCGTCCAAGGTAAGGTAGCACATGATAACCTCATTAATGTCACACTATGGCTTGGGAAGGGAAGTATTATGAAAGCCCCCTTCAAATTTCTTCCTCACCTTCTCCCTTCTGCTCAGAATGAAGAATGATTCCACAACTTCAAAAGCACACTTTTTGTCTATGTAGAATTTCTACCCTCAATCACAGTCGTGGAAACCTTGGCCACACGTTCTTCATTTACTTCCAGTTCCAAGCCGTAGATACATAGAACCCCATCTTTCAAACCATGAACAAAAGTCTCAGTAACCAGAGCCTCGGCCCCATGGAGTTTCTCAATATACCCTGTCAGTCCACCCGTAGAAAGCTCACTACACACCGACTGGATATTCTGCCACTTCTCATAGACAAAGGGCTCTAAATGATTTCGATCATGCATAATTCTGAAATTCCCCAATCAAAAGAAGAATGAGTAGAAGGGCATCACAAGCTTCTTAGGGAAGAAATTACAATGAAAATTATCATAACGAAAAAGTTCGACCACTCCATCATAAATGAGATCTTCCCGAGGACACATTTTCGTATGTTATTTAGCATCATTTCCAAAAACACCTTAAGCATAACTCTTTCCATCATCACTACGGAGTAACATTTTAAGATCCACTGGGATCCT
>MU226388.1:27301-41880 GCA_018584345.1 Thuja plicata
ACAGCGCGGAAGGCAGCCATTAACTTTGTTTACCTTAGAGCGATCGCTAACATAAAGGGTCTCCTTCTCTTGAGGATTCACCCCTGGATCAGATCGGTCACAGCTGGAAGCTCCAGCAATAATGAGACTCTTGGAAACCCCGCCCGTCGCCATACGAACTAGGGCTAGGAAAAAATTCCCCTAAATTCCACAATGCCGAGAAGAAAAAATAGGCATAGTTTGCCTGAAAATTGTATGAAACATTTTAAGTATCACAGCTGAATTTTTCAAAATGAGAGGAACCAATACCAAGATCCCTACAGCTGCCACAGAAAATTTTCGTAGCTTTTGAACCTGCTATACGCTCTATTACTCCACACTTGCAGTCCCCAGTCAGAACAATCAATCTTCCCCCACGCGATAGCAATGAGAAACAAAAATCAGTCAGAAGAAGGCTAGGGAACGAGGGCCCTAGCCTGAACCGAAACCGCCTTCACGCAGAGCCACCGTCGTCATCGCCATCCTCCCCTTTCACATTCCTTTAAAGTCAATCATGTCATCAACAAGTCATTCTTTATTATTGTTTCAGTAATGATTTAGGCTTCTAGTTGATTCCCCATGGTGCAAGAACATAAGTTTGGAGTAGTATAATTCAAGAATGTATCTGCAGCCTAATTTGATTCATTTAGAAAAGGGGAAGATTTTGAATTCGGAAAATTGTTTCATGATATTGATGTTTGAGTTTTGATAATTTGTTTGACTTCAATTTTCATGTGAACTCTCAATACAAATTACTTAACACAACTATTATATGTTAAGTTTCTATAATGTATGTAAGTATGTTTTATTCATGTTTCTAAATGAATATTTAAGATTTCTTTATATATTAATATTTTTTTCTATTTTTATATAATTATCCTTTTTTCCCTCCCTTAACATGGTAAGAAAAAAGTCTGTCTCTGAAACCCTTTCCTGTGTGAAATGCAATCAAATGGACAGTAATTTGTAAATAAATTTTAAGTAAAATTGTGAATTCAAAGTATAAATATGTTGCTGACAAAAATTTTGTTTGAGAAGTTTTAAATCATCTTTGTAGATAAAGGTGAAATTTGTGCATAAGTTGATAATATTATTCATAATTTTTTAAACTAACTGTGCAACTTTATTTTGCCAATTATGTTTGTAGAAGCTATGCATAATAACATTATGGATTTTCAATGGGCCTTTGGTCTACTAATGAGTTGAAAGGTTCTTAATGAGTTCACCAGGGATCAAGTCTTGTTGAACCTACATCTAAAAATAGATTGGACGGTGAATTTTAGGAAATAAGTACCCTTAGTCTTTGTGTCTTAGCTAAAGAATTTCAGCCTAAAAATTGACCATGTTAAAATTTTTTTTTATTATAGATTATAGCAATCATGTGTCCACATTATTTGGAGAATTATTATTGTAGCACTTAACAATGTTTTTCAATTACAACCAGAATCTGTTAAATATTTGCAGATCCTATCAAATAATGTTAGAGATTTTGGGCATATTGTTAATTTTTTCCTTAATTTTTATTTGGACTAAGAATTCAGTAATTTGTAAATAAAATTTAAGTAAAATTGTGAATTCAAAGTATAAACTTGTTGCTGACAAAAATTCTGTTTGAGAAGTTTTAAATCGTCTTTCAGTAATTTGTAAATAAAATTTAAGTAAAATTATGAATTTAAAGTATAAACATGTTGCTGACAAAAATTCTGTTTGAGAAGTTTTAAATCATCTTTGTAGATAAAGGTGAAATTTGTGCATAAGTTGATAATATTATTCATAATTTTTTAAACTAATTGTATGACTTTATTTTGCTAATTATGTTTCTAGAAGCTATGCATAATAACATTGTGGATTGTCAATGGGCCCTTGGGTGAGTTGAAAGGTTCTTAATGAGCTCACCAGGGATCAAGTCTTATTGAGCCTACATCTAAAAATAGATTGGATGGTGAGTTTTAGGAAATAAGTACCCTTAGTCCTTGTGTCAGCCTAAAAAATTGACCTCGTTAAAAAAAAAAAGATTTCATGAATTTTTCGTTGAGCCTAGGTGCTCTGGACGGGTTCACAATCCTATTGGTAGGATTGAGTTTTGAACCAGCTAACTGTATTTTAGTTTTTCAGTTTTTAATATACCTCGCGACCTCAGCCTTTAATCGATGAAAAAAAAAGAAAAAAGAAGAATTCAATTGAATTTGGAGGAGATCCAACTTTATGTTGACAAGAAGAGTCACTATTTTCATATTCTCTGTATATTTGCAAAGCTCTCTATAAACTGTTGCAGAAATTCCTTCTTAGTGGCGATAGACACAAATTTGGAGTGAAGACTTGCACATACTTCTAATTTGGTTTAAATATATATTCTGGACCAGTCAATCTGTTATTTTTTCCTTTGTTGTACCACTTCATCTCCTGTTTTGGTACAGCCTGCCATCTCGAAGACATAATTTTCAGTTTATTTAATCACTTTTTCCCCTGTTATTGCGTAATTCCTGGCAATTTGACAGATTAAACTCTTCTAATACGGCGTAAAAAGACAAAATGGCAGCAATTTTGTTTTAAACTAACACTTTAAAGTGCCTACTTTCTCTACCTTGAACTGGCATATTTTGAAGCAATTATACTTGCACCTTTCTCTGCTTTAAACTGTCGTTTTGTTTCATCAAAGTAGTTATGTGCTCAGAATTTTTCTAATCTGTGAGCTATGTTTTTTACAGGATCTGTTTAGACTACAGAGTAAGAAGCGCAGAAACAAGAGGTGTGAGGAGGTCTAATGAGAAGTTATATGATTTTTAATTTAACTATCTTCACCTGCAAACTGGCACCTCATTTTCACCTACAAAGCGGCATAAGAAGTCAAATCTTCAACTTTCTCTGACCTTAACAATTTTTTACCTTACAGATTTATTTGCAATATCGTCTCCTCTTGCAAACAAATTAATTATTTCCTAAAGGCTGTATATATTGAAAGGAAAATTAACAACTTAAAATCATTATAAGTTTTCTTTGGTTGCTCATAATAGAGCACTATTTTTTATCAAATTATCTGATTTTTTTTATAAACTATTGGTGCTGATCATGTTGGTATTTCTAAGTTTAACTTTATTTGTCTTCAGGCTCTTCTGATGTTGGAGGTCCAACAATCACTTTTCACAAACATATATTAGGATAGGTTAGTCACTTTTCACAAACATATATTAGGATAGGTCAGTTTGAAATTTGAATTTGAGGGGAATTTTCTTTTTGAACAATTAGAGTTCAAATGGAAGAATGTTCTCAGTAGTCAGAAGGTTGAGAACATGTTTCTGTTAACATAATTTCTGATTGGGAAAAAGGATTTGCAACAATAGCTTTTGGGAAGAGTTTTGCGGATAGTAGTAACTGCTCAAGGCATTGAAGACTCCAAGTGAGCATCTTATTAGAAAGTTCAATGAAGCTCCAAATTTTGTTATGTGCATCTCTATATCACTGCAAACAATTTGTTCTTTGTTTTTCAATAATTTGTATTTTGTTCATTTTGTAATTGTTTTTAAGTGTGATCCAATGGAAAGAAACAAAGAAAGTTGCATGTTTTCAATTTTCTGTTTGTGTCTATTTTATTTAATATTCCATTGTGCATTGCCAACAATTGGCAAACAAAGTTGCAATCTTTGTATGTTGTGTTCTTATTTTGGTATCAGAGTGTTGTAGCTTAAGATTTTATGGATTTTAAAATAATATAGTTGGTATTACAGAAATTTGGTCTCAAATCATTGCAAGTTTGGGCATTTATTTTCTGGGTATTGACATTTATTTTGTAAGAGA
Organism: Thuja plicata; assembly: GCA_018584345.1. NCBI lineage: Eukaryota > Viridiplantae > Streptophyta > Pinopsida > Cupressales > Cupressaceae > Thuja > Thuja plicata. The sequence continues at coordinate 31,115 of MU226388.1, forward strand.
CATTGGATTGGGGATGAAGAAAAGAGCTTGTAATAGACACCATCATTTAATAATTAAAAATGATGTCTGAGTAAAGAAAATGAAAACCATCATGATTGAAAATGATTTGTGGGAGCTTGTGGTCAATGTGCTTGCGGATATGATTGACCCAACTTATTTTGTAGCCCTTACAAATAATCAGACGATCCATTTGGAGGATCAAACGACAAAAGATGTTAAGGCATTAAGTTTTATAAAAGAACCCTTGATAGAGCTATATTCCCCAAAACAATAGTACTTAACTATATGCCAAAGATCCTTTAGGAATCCTCCAAACAAGCTACAAAAACACTCATAATGTCAGATTGGGGAAGCTCTAGATGCTTCCTTCAGATACTTCAAATGAAAAAAAGCGAGTCCATTTTGGATTTTCACACTAGTCTTTAGTTTGTTGAACTGGTTGACAAAAAATTTTGAAACCATGGAAGAGAAGAGGTCTGTGGAGAAAATCATCAAAAATTTTCCCTCTAAGTTTGATGCAATACTAATTTTCATTGAAGATGCAAAAGAACCTCTCCACATAGAAATTGGATGAGCTAATGAGCTTCCTTCTAACCCATGATGGGCACCTAAATAGATGTGCGAGTACTTCCAATGATTTTTTTTTTAAAACTCATTCAAATGCAAGAGGTAGGAAGAGAAGAAACAATGCTTGCAGGAGGTCAAGAGGTAGAGGCCATTGCAACTCTCAAGTAAGTGCTAGAGGAGAAAGCTTGGAACACTCACATAGCCATGAGGGAGAAAGAAGCTCTCAAACTAGGTAAAAATAAGGAAAGAACACTAGTATCTCAAATTAGCTTTATGATAAGAGCAATATTAAGTCTTATTATTGACACAATTTGTCATTATCCAAGTGATTACTTGAAAAAAGACAACAATTAATCAAAGAAAAGTACAAATTTAGCTAATGTAAATGTGTTTGAAGGAAATCAGTCCTCAATCTTCATCATGTGCATTATTTTAAAAAAGGGAGACTTGAAGTTTTGTATTTGGACAGTGGCTATAGCAATCACATAAGTGGTAATAAAATTATTTTTTATTTTAATGATAAAAAAGTATAGTTTGAAATTTAAATGGGGAACAATGGAACTATTCTAGTCGTCCCCAAATAATCTATAATATTCTCCACCAAGAAAGGTTAAAAGGATATTCAAAATATAATTTTTTCTCCAAGTAATAAGAATAACCTAAAGATTATTGAATAGCTGATCCAAAATGGATACAAAGAACTAATGGAGAAGGGTGAATGAGTAATTTTTGACAAGGATGAGAGGCATAAAGTAGTTCCAATGGTTCAAATTAAATATATGCAAATGTTTCCTTTGAGAATAGAGACATGCTTCTCTTCCTAGTTGCTTTTAGAGACTGGTAGTAGGCTTTAAGCTTTCATTTGAAGAAAGCAACATTAACAATCCTTTCAATCACGCAACTCTAGAAGGGTAAGAGTACCATTAAAGATCATGCATACCAATTTGTGTAGCCATATGCAAACTATTTATTTTGGGGGAAGTCAATATTCTATGATTTTCACTGACGATTTCAACTGTAAGACATGGGTTTATTTTTTGAACAACAAATATAAAGTATTTGATATGTTTTCGTTTTTTAACGTATGCATTGAAAAAGAAAGCACATACTATAACAAGGTCTTAAGATCATATAGATGGGGGAGAGTATACCACCAATGAGTTTATGAATTTCACTAGAAAAATGGCATAAAGAAGAGACTAACAACAACGTATACTCCATATACAAAAGAAGCGGTTTGCAGAAGAAAGGGTCATTATGGATGTTGTAAGGAGCATGCTAAAAGAAAAGAAATTTCCATGTGAATATACAGGTCAGGATATAGCACAAAAAGCTTAATTGATAAATAATATTCTCACAAATTTTGGAGAGTGGGATAGAATATAGTGATCGCGGGATATGTTCAAAATAGATTTTCATAAGAGGCTTTTGAAATTTCAAAAGGTAGGTGTAACACCAGGTTCAACAACCATGGAAAGCATTTTGAAAATATGCGTAAGGGAGTTATAGGATATGATTGAGGCATCTCTTACTAAATAGAGATAAAGAAATTAAAATACCTTCCATTGAGTGAAGACATAGCATTAGAAAATAATATATAGCTAAGAGAGCAGTTTGAATGAATATCTATATTGAGTAATGGATCGATAAAATTTGCAGATTAAAATATATTATAAATTTGCAAAGGGAATAGAATATGAAGGGACGAGGGAGGTAAGAACAGACACATAGGAAAAATATAATATACAAGAAGAATCTACATTGAATGTAGGCTGTTTGAGAGGAGGGATATGCTTTGTGTGAAATTAAACATAGCGTAGTTAACAATATATCTACAGAAAGTTGTGTGACTGTGTGGTGAGGAAAAGCTGCTAAAAAAAAGATATTTGGGCATTGGGCACTACTCGATAATGGAGTTGTAAAAACCTACAAGGTAAAATAAAATCCAAGAAGGAGATATGTATGAGAGAGATCAAGTATATTAGAGTTCAGAGACTATTTAAGATAATATTTATAAAATTTCTTTATAAATTTCAGTTGAATAAAACTATTATTTGTTTTCTTTTGCTAAGAACAGAGAGTATTTGTTTTAGTTCTTTTATTTTGATCTTTAAATTATATGTTTCTAAGTAGAGTGAGTCCCATATACATCAATTGTAATAATATCCATAAAATCCTAATGATGAAGAGGATATGGATGGACCTATGTGTAAAGTTATTGTAAAGAAGCTTTTGTAGGTTGCTATAGAGAAGAGAAGAAGTTGTAAACAATGGGAGATTAAAATGATTGATTGAAAAGTATAAATATATAGATGGTACCTCAGAGAGGAATGCTATGAATGCTGGAGGTATTGGAAAGATTTCAAGAATTGATAAGAAATGATATCACGGATGATATATAAGAAAATGTGAGATAGGCTACTTGAAATCCAAGAAATCTTATGAGAAAAGAAGAAAATGAAGAGGACAAACATGCAAGAGAATAATAGTCTATGGATGGTGGAGAAGAAAGATTTTGAGGTATCTATAAAGAATCATAAGGAGAAATAAAATGGATGTGTCAAAATTTTAGGGAACATTAAATCCAGATAAGCTGATTGTTTGGATAGGGGAGTTAGAAGAATATTTTGGAATGGAAGAGATTAGAGAATCACAAAGGGTAAAGTTAGCCCAAACAAAGTTGAAAGGGCATGTTGTGTTATGGTGGAAAGAGTCACAAAGGGATCATACAGCGAGTGAAGACCCCTAAATAACAAGGTGGAACCAAATGGTGATCAAGTTGAAGAGAAAACTCATTCTTGGAGACTAAAAAATGGAACTATACAAGAAGTTCAAAATTTTGAAGCAGAAATATTTGAGTGTGAAATAATACATGGAGGAATTATACAAGTTGACTATTCAATCCAAAAGGCATGAGATTGATAGAGAGAAGGTAGTCAGGTATGTGAATGGCTTGTAGTTCAATATCCAAGACAAAATGAGTATGTTTCAAATTAACATCGTATAAGAAGCATACCAATATGCATTAAAGGCTTGGGAGAAGTTAACGAGAAGACAACTGAACAAATCTAAAATCCGTGCAAGGTTTGCAGCTAAGAAGGAACAAGCAGGCAAAAAAAAAGGAAAACAAATTGAAGAAGAATCCAACCCCAAATGGAGAAGAGAAGTGGGTCAAAACTCAAAAGAGAAAGATATACCAGCAAAAGGACATGGTAAAAGTAGAAGAGAGTTCCATGCTACATGTTTCCAAAGTGGTGAAGCTGGCCATCATGCTTATGAGTTCCCTTTGATAAAAGAAGGAAGGAAAAACAATGTAGCAAGGAATCATTTGGCACAAAAGCATCAAGAGGGGAGTGATGCACCCTTGACAAGTGAAATCTAAAATATAGTGACACTCTCATGATAAGAACATCGTTTGTGAATCCTAAAGTGATAAGGGAGGAACCATCCCAAAAGAGGAATCTCTTTCAAACTGTGTGCAAGTTTGTAGGTAAGTGTTGCAAAGTTATAGTCGATAGTAGTAGTATGGATAACTTAGTTTCAAAGGAGAAGGTACATAAACTAGATTTGAAAAGGTGTAGGCATCCTAGCCCATACATAATTTCATGGTTATAAATATTAACATGAGATGAATGTGACTAAGAAATGTTTAATTAGTCTTCAGATTTGTTCCTATATTACCTATGAGTGCTTATCATGTGAACTATTGGCAAGACCATGGAAATTTGACAGGAAGGTCATTTACGATTGTTATAAGAATTTTTACACCATCTAAAACAATAGTCAAAAGTATATGTTGAATCCACAAAGTCAAAAGGAAAAGAAATTAAAGCAATCGACTTTCACATTTTTTTTATAGTGTTTGAAATAAATGAATAGAGGAAGAAGATGGGGTTGTACTCAATGATGTGCAAATATTCAAAGGTTAACTTTCAAGAGGAAAGGAAATACATGATTCCAATTCATCTCAGTGATATAGAAAGGGAAAAGAGAATAGTAGTCCACAAGAATGTGGTGGTAGGGAAAGCAATTAATGTAATGAAGTTGAGGAAGGACAAAAAGGTAAGAGAGGAAAGGCTTCTATGAACAAGGAGAAAAATTGGACAAGAAAAAAACACGGGATTACCGTCCAATACAACTTTCAATGTTGTTGAGTTCCTAACTCGATGAACATTTTACTTACCTAACATGTCTAGTGGACGAGCACCTGAGCACACTAGAAATAATGTATCACCCAAAAATATTTAGTTTCAATTTATTTTTATTTATTTATTTGCGTTTGTTTTTCTCTCCACCAATTTTTTTGTTTTCATCTAATACTTATTTGAATTTTTACTAGTTATTTGTTTAGCATATAAGAATGATGGGCATGGACATCCATCAAATCATAAATCAAATTAGATTTTGTTTGATGTAATTGTAAATTTTTTGGTGGCTTTGTATGTAAATGTGGAAGCAAATACATTCACAATAACAATTTGATTGAATTCCTACAAATGAACATAATATACACTATTGACAGAAAGCTTGCAAATAAAAAATCTCTCATAGAGTGCCATAATTGTAGATTATGCATAAAACAAAGAATTTCATTGAACCAGTGATTGTAGGATATGTTCAAAATGGATTTTCTGAAGAGGATTTTGAAATTATTGAGAAATTGAAAATGGTAGGTGTAATGCTAAATTCAACGACCATTGCAATCTTTTTGAAAAATAAAAAAAAGGATTTATTGGTTTTGATTCAGGTGCCTCTTACAACACAGAGAAAAAGGAATTGAAATGCCTTCCATTGAGTGAAGGCATAGTATTAGAAAATAATTTATAGCTAAGAGGGCAGCTTGAATGAATATCTACATTGAGAAATGGATGAATAAAGTTTGCAAATTAAAATATATTCTAAATTTACAAAGGGGATATAGTATGAAGGGATGAGGGAGGTACAATATAAGAGATAATAGGGATCTATATTGAATGTGGGTTGTGTGAGATGAGGAATACGCTCTATGTGAGACATAACAAAGCATAGTCAATAATATATCTATAAAAAAGTTGTGTAACTGTGTGGTGAGGAAAAGTTGCAAAGAAAGATATTTGGTCATTGGGGACTACTCAAGAATGGAGTTGTAAAAACTTGGAAGGTGAAGTAAAATCTAAGGAGAAGATATATATGAGAGAGAGAAAGTATAGTAGAGTGTGAGAGATTATTGAAGATAATATTTGTAAAATTTATTTACAATTTTGAATTGAATAAAATTATTTATTATTTCCTTTTGCTAAGAGTAGAGATTATTTATCTTGGTTTTATTATTTTGAGCTTTAAATTGAATTTACTAAGTAGAGGGGGTCTCCTTTGTATCAACTTAGAAAAAGTTATAGTGAGAGAAATCTTTGCATGACAAAAAAATCGATAGAAAAACTCTAATTTTTGTCTTGTATGCAGATTGATAAGTAGGATATTTTTTCTACAGCAAGTCAAATTCTGATATTGCTATCAAGATTTAACTATTTTGTTTTTCCAGTCAAACTCATTGGACCATTTTCATGAGTAGTAGTTCGCACAAACCCATATTTCATGCGAATGAATGGAACAATTAGTACTCATTACATCTAGGTAATGCTCATAGAGGCTAGGCACCAAGACTTCCTGGGAGGTCACCTATCCCAGTACTACTCTAGCTCGAGCATGCTTAACTACATATTTTCCTCCATGGTTAAACCAACTCTACTTGCAACCCCATTTGAAAAACCTTCAACAAGTGGCATTCCTTATGAACCCTTCATTATAAATCCCATTATGCTCATTATTTGATAAGTAGGATATACTTTTCCCAACAAGTCAAACTCTGATATTGCTATAAGGATTCCACTATGTTGTTTTTTTGTTCAAACTCATTGACCCATGTTTTATGAGTAGTGCCTCACAAAAATCCATCTGTCACGATAATGATTGGAATAATTAGCACTCATTGCATCTAAGTGATTCTCATAGTGGTGAAGCATTGGTACTTCCTAGGAGGTCACCCATCCCAGTATTACTTCATCTCGAGCACACTTAACTATAAAGTTTCCTCTATGGTTAAACCCACTCTTCTTGCAACCTAATTTCCAAAACCTTTAGAAAGTGTTGTGCCTTATGAATAACTCATATAAATTCCCTTAATCTCATCAATTGATAATTAGGAGAAATTTTATACAGCAAGTCATATTGTGATATTGCTATCAGGATTCAATTGTGTAGTTTTTTTAGTCAAACTCATTGACCCATGTTTCAGGAGTAGTGGTTCACATGATCCCATCTATCCTGAGAATGAATAGAACACTTAGCACTCATTACATCTAGGTGATGCCCATAGAGGTGAAGCATCAAGACTTCCTGGGTGGTCACCCATCCTAGTACTACTACAACTCGAACATGCTTAACTATATATTTTCCCCCATGGTTATACTCATTTTTCTTGCAACCCCATCTTAAAAACCTTCAAAAAGTGTTTAGCCTTATGAACCATTAGATATAAATCACTTTAAGCTCATTAATTGATAGGTAGGATATATTTCTACAACAAGTCAAATTGTGATATTGCTATTAGGATTCCACTGTATAGTTTTTTAGGCAAACTCGTTGACCAATGTTTCATGAGTAGTGGTTCACACAAACCCATATGTCATGAGAATGAATGGAACAATTAGCACTTGTTGCATCTAGGAGATGCTCAAAGAGGTGAAGCAGTGAGACTTGAATTGATAAGTACAATATATTTTCTACATCAAGTCAAATTGCGATATTGCTATCAAGATTCAACTGTGTAGTTTCTTTAGTCAAACTCATTGACCCATGTTTCATGAGCAGTGGTTCACATGAACCCATATATCATGACAATTAATAGAACAATTATCACTCATTGCGTCTAGGTGATGCTCAAAGATGTGAAGCACTAGGACTTCCCAGGAGGCCCCCATCCCAGTAATACTCCACATCGAGTACGCTTAACTGCAAAGTCTCCTCCATGGTTAAACCCATTCCGCTTGAAACCCCATTTGAAATAATTAAGCAAGTGTTGTTCCTTACCATTCATTATAAATCCCCTTAAGCTCATCAATTCATAAGTAGGAGATATTTTCACAGCAAGTAAAATTGTGATATTTCTATCAGGATTCAACTATGTAGTTATTTGAGTCAAAATCAATGATCCTTGTTTCATGAGCAGTGGTTCACACAAACCCATCTATTATGTGAATGTCACCAAAGGGTAGTATATTTCATATACTACAAAAAAAAAAATTTAATTGGTTTCTTACACCAATAGTGATGGAGTACAAAATGTGAATGATAGGAAGGGAATAGTACGCTATGTGTTTCATTTCAGTTTGAGAGAAATTCCAAGAGATTCTAAGAGATGTCTCATAATGCTTCTATCTAGAACTAAGGCTAAATATATTGTAAAAAAAGTAGTAGCGTGTTAATCTATTTGGCTAAGAAGAATCTTAGTAAAGTTGAAATAAGAACAAGAGAATTGAACCACAGTATTTTGTGACAATGTTTTGCCAATAGAATTGATTTTTTTTATAGAAGCAAAAATAACATTAAAATTAGGTATTATTGTGTCATAGAATTAGTTGAAACTAGTGAAATCAAAATAGAGTTTTACAAGTCTGAGTAGTGACTAGCATACCTTTTTGCCAAGACATTGAACAAAGATAGTTTGAAATAAGTGAAAAGAAAGTTGGGCATAATTGATTTGGATGAAGGATAATCTTATTTTCTATATTAAAAAAAAGGAAGAGTGTTAGAATTTCAAACTTCAATTTTTTTCCCAAACCTCTCGTACACTCTTATGGACTCACTTAGTTAACAAAAGTAAATGCAACCTATAGATTTCTTGTAGACATTGTGATTGTGTCCTCCCAATTTCGCCTAATATTAAAACTCGAACAATCATTTTTTTTATAGTCCTTCAATAAAAAAGAACCATTTTTATATAGAAAATTTATCAGGGTATGTCTATTCGAAATTTAAATTTGAGGGGAAATTATTCTGTGTGAACAAGAGACAAAATGGGAGAGTTTCCTTAGTAGTTAGAAAGTTGAGAGAAGATTTTTTTAAATAATTTTTCTTATTGGAAAAAAGAATATTTGTAGCAATGATTGTTGGGAAAAACTTTTACAAAAGGAAATGATTGCTCCAAACATTGAAGCCTCCAAGTGAGCAGTTTCTTAGAGAGTTTAGTGAAGCTCCAAAACTTTTTGGGTGCAACTCAAAATCATTGCAAACAATTTATAATCAGTAGTTTATTTTTGTTGTACTCGGTAGTTTATTTTTGTGTTTTTATTTTGTAATAGTTTTTATTTGTAATCTAATAAAAACTAAAAATAATGTTGCATGTCTTAAATTGTGTGTTTGTGTCTCTATTTTATTTTGTATCTCACTATGTACCCTTGTGTTTAGAAAGGAGTTCCACTCTCTATATTATGTGTTCTTGTTTTGATTTTAGAGAATTGTAGTTCAAATTTTGAAGGATTTTAAAATCATACATATTGAACACTCGTTCTATAAAGTTCCATCTTTTATTAGAATTTGGATTTTCTGACATTTTGTTTTAAAAATGTGAAATTTGGGGAGTCTCTATTGTATATAGAGGAGTGGTTTTTTGGGGTGGATGTCTTATTTCTTTTGTCTATATTTATATTGTTGTTGCAAAGAGTATTTTTTTAATACATGTCATCATACCTTCTATGAAATGTGTCTACATGTATTTCTACTATGACCCTTCATTTTCACATATAAATTTTAAAGACTCCTAAAGAAATTCTCATTAGCTTTCAAGATTGAATTGATTTGTAACATTAGAAGATCTCTCCAACAAAATAAAATCATTAAGGTTACAAATAAATGAATGTGGAATAGATAAAAGGGATGATTATATAATTATGTTTATTCTCTGAAGATATGTCTTTTCTATTATGTATTCATGTGATCTATTATGTATTCATGTGAACTTTCTACTCCATCAAGAGTGTCATGGGCATAGCTTAGAAAATTCACTTCAAGGCTCTTCGACCGCAATATTGTGTTGGACCAAGATATTTTGCATGCTCCATTCTAAATACTAGGGTTCCCAAAAAATCATTAAAAGGATTAACAAAAGCTTGACCAGAAGAAAGTAATTAGGTCAAAATCTTAGAGTATTTAGATCTTTAGCTATAGTACATATTCTACAACAACATTGCAGGGCTATAGATCCTCTATCTACACCTTGCATTCTTGTTGGATATCTTGATAATAGGAAAGGCTAATGACTTCTTCATCTAGAACTACACTAAAATCGGTCATTGCACAGAGTTCTATGATCTAGGGGAGTTGTTTTCACTTCTCACTTGATATTTCTACCTTAATCATGAATGATACTTCATTTCATTAGTATGACCAACTACGATCATTACCGATAGAGGTGTCTTCTTCTAATGTTGACGATAATGATAATGAGTAAAGGGATGAGGAACCTTCATCCTCATCTTTGTTACATGCTTTGGATGATAATTCTTCAACATCTACCTTGACCACTTCTCTACCTCTTCAGTTTAGAAAGATTTAAGATAGTACAAACACTTTTTAAGGAGATCCTTAAGATGGTTGGTGTGGTTAATTATTAAAAGATTTTTATCTAGTACTACATGGACACATTTTTTCATTGGCTAAGATAACCTCTATTGCCCTCACGCTATCTTTCCATAGTAAATGGTTGGGATGTACATCAGATGAAAGGGAAGAGTGATTTTTATTATAGAAACCTTGAGGAGGAGATCTACATCAAGCAACTTCTAGGGTTTATTTGGGAATCATTCTTTAAGTCAAATTATAAAATACCTTTGTGGAATAAAACAAACTAGCATGACAAGCATGATGATTTCTTATTGACATTGTCCCTTAACATTGATGATATCTTGATTATGGGTACTCTTGAACTGCTATTAGTGTAGTCAAGAAAACAATACAACAACGCTTTGAGATGACTGAATTAGGGTTCATACACTAATCCCTTGGCATTTATGTTTCCTAGTCTCCTTTTTGCATCACTCTTTCTCTGCCTAAGTATACTTCTAATCTTCTCAATCGATTTCACATCGCTGATTGCAAGCCATCTCAAACACCATTTCTCTCTGGAGTCAAACTTGAAGCTGATTGTTCTGCTTCATTGGTTG
>MU226388.1:41980-74913 GCA_018584345.1 Thuja plicata
TAAGTTTTTGAAAAAGTTATTTCTATTTTTTTTGCTAAACATATGCTTCCTTGTAAATTTTAAATAATCCAATACTTAACAAGAGTAAAAAAGATAAATTTTGTTTTTCTTTTAAGGTGAAACAATATTTTTAATATTTAAAGTGTTGACCATTTTATTTTCTAATGGTTACATAGGGCTATTAAGATTTTGAAAGAGTTTTTTCGATTTATTTTCACCATACTAATGTCACAAGAAAATAAGTGATCTAATGGTTAAGTAGGGTAGGTGAGAGAGGAATTGTTTTATTCTTAAAGATAATTTCAAATTTCAAATTTTAAAGAGTTGAAAATCTCATGATCTAATGGTTACATTAGAAGATAACATTACCAATTAGTTTATCTTTATCATTTTTCACAAAAGTTATATTTTATGGGAGATATGTGATGGGATGGTGGTGCATTCAACTATGGAGAAACCTCAAGGATATAGGTCTAACCCTTGCATCACACAAGGTCCACAATGGAAGAAAATGAGACCGATAGGTAAAAACAAGAGATTCATCATTTTATTATCATCAAAAATAATTCACCACAAATCTACAACTTGTTGTTTCACATGCCAATAATACATGTAAAAAAAATGTCTAATTACACTCAAATACCTTACAATCCTACCCAAAATCATCCAATTAATCTGATGAGATCATCCTTCTCCTTAGGAACAAGTCCATAAGACTATAAAGTGATCACAACATCTAGTCGACCTTGAGAAAGATTACATTCTCCAAGAGATTAGTAAATACATTATAACCAAATAGGTTACGACCCAAATCTTAAAAAACAACGTCCACTGAAAGATTTAAGAGATGTGATCATACAATAAGGTTAGTCTCAAATGTAATAATGAGCTAGCACGATTGCATACAAAGAAAATAATAGCACAGAGTATGTTGCCCAAAAAATGAAGGGGGCGCAGGCATAAAAAACATTGGAGATCAAGGCAAAGTGTTAGGAGAAAAACTAGTCTGGAGACTATATAGAAATCCCCATGCTAAGTGGGAAAAATGTTTAACATCAAAATACCTAGCTGAAAATAATCCTATAAACATATTTAGGGAAAAAAACCTGCCCATAGGTTCTCGCATTAGGAAATTAATGCTAGAATGTAGGAACATTATTTCTAGTAAACTTACTTGGAACCTAGGAATGGGGGAGGAAGTACTCTTTAGGTCTGACTCTAGGGGTGGGTATGAAGCGTTAGATAAAACCCTTTGCAATAATTCCACATCCACATTAGATTCCTATCAGGGTAAACTTGTCAAAGATTATATTAAAGAATCACCAAATGAAATAGGATGGGAATGGAAGGAATTTTAAGGGCTAAACCTTCCTGTGAAAGATGTTAGCCTCCTAACGGAAATCTTAAAAAAGAGACATTTGGTTTTGTTAGTGAATATATTTTTCTTTTAACAAAACCCTTTCAAAATAACTCACGAATACCCAAACAGGAAGACAAAACTCTGCAACTAACAGTTGAGACGCTTGCAATGGTTATGTGCAAGTGCTCTCTAAATTTTGATGTGAAGGTACAACTCCCTTCATTGGATTTGCAATGAATAGAATCAATGGTATTCTTTTAACCAGAAGGCACAAAAGGCGATCAACCATCTATCCATAAACATGGGATAGATGTGACAATTTACAAATAGGTAAATACAAACTGAGAACTCAAAGATTCCCAGCTCAACACTTACAAACAATAGATTGAAAGAAAGACCAAGATTTATTTCAGATTATGTGATACATGAAATTCAAATATTTCTTTGTATACACGAAAATACATGATTAGTTGGAATTTATCAAAAGTATATGCATTAACACAAAGTTTAATAGAAATATAAATAAATACTTCCAAACTCAAAGATTTAAAATGTATTACATCTACCCTCTAATACAGAATGGTATCCAAAGACAACCATTTCCAACTACATAGAAAACTAATCTGAAAACAAAAAATGTATTCCTTTCTCCCTCCCCAAATACAATTGAAAACAACAAATAAATACCCTTTGCCTGCAACACAAAGTCTTCAGCCAAAGGTGGAATCTGGAACCCTCACCTTCTCTTTTCCTAGCATATTTATCTACTTTCCCTGATGATGTTTGTCAGTTATAGTAACTGATTCTTGAAACTATTTCCACTTAATCTCTTTAATCTTTTTCCTTCTTTCCCATAACATTCATCACCTTTTAAATTTGATATCTTCATAAACTATATATTAAAATTTTATAAAGATATACTTCAACATTTTAAATAATATTTGGATAGGTGACATATTAATACATTAGTGAGAAATAAAAAAAAATATTTGATGCTCGGCAGATTGGAAGAATTCATGAAAATCAAATTGGGTCTCGGTACGGGGGGCATAACTTGTTATCCCACCGTTGGATCTCTTCCATTATCGAATATGTTAGTATAGTCATCATTGTGCACAACTCCACCAAAGTGATTGAGTAAATTCTACCTGAGTAAAATGTTATAGGTCTCTGTGTAGGGGTTTAAAAACCTAGCAAAAAAAAAACCAGACTTGTTGTGACAATGTTGTCACCAACTTTCACATCCTTTGCACTTGGTGATGAAGGTACTTTACTATTCTTACAAAAATAATATCAAATAGTCCGAGATAATTCTATTGACCCTTGAATTTAGCTCACTAGTTCAATACTGATTTCAAACTTTATCAACTATATTTAAATTGCAAGTGGAGTCCACAAATTGTCAATGCCTTCCTCTATATTCGGTACAAAAGTTCCTTCATAATTTGTGACTAAACCACTTGTAAGAATTCTCCCACCCTGATATTTTATAATTAGAATTCCTTTAATGTTTCTTGCATTTTGAGAATTATGAATCTTTTGAAATTCTGAACTTTAAACATCAATCTATACTATCGAACCTGCATCATTGAACCTTGGTGCTCAAACCATTGAACCCGTGAGTTGCACTAAACCAATTTGAACCATTTTGAAACCTTTGAACCTCTTTAAACTTCTTTTAACTTAGTTCAAAGGGGTTCGATACTCATGCTTAATAGATAAAATATTCATCTAAGAAAGGATTGACATAGAGAAGACCCAAATTATGAATTTTTTAATTTGGGTCTATATGGGGCTAACATTGGCTCTACAGGGGTATTGCTTTTTCATGCAAAAAGTAGAGAACTTCCAGTATCTCTAGTCAAGGAGCAGTGCCATGGACCATTGGGCAAATAGAGTAATAAAGAAATAGAATGGAGGAAGTTGTTTGCAATATGGGTAGAGGGGAGTAGGGTAGACGACAAACCAAAACACCTAACTATAAAAACCAACTAAACTAGAAGCAAGCTAATCCAAGCATGACCAAAAATTGCAAAGGAAAGACATATTCACAAGTATATATGTAGGCAGGAAACTCCTACTTCAAAAGGAAAGAAGAGAAGAATTCATAAATGACCATTAACCGGCTGCGAGAAATATGAGCCTTTGCAAAATAGTGGACTGTGCCTCAAAGAAGAAGCTCCAAACCACTGCTATCTAAGGACTTGCTCACTGTTGTCCAACAAGCCAATACTATGTAAAAATTCCGTAACCCACCATTCTTTCCCAAAAAGCCACATCTCATCATAAGTCTGAATTTTCTTAGATATCCTGTGCAAGATTATTCAAGAAATCTTTTGCCTTTGATTGTACATAAAAACGCTGAGAAACTTCTAAAATAATAACTGCACTATTCTTACAATCCTCACTGTGAAAATCATTATGCTCAAAATAAATTTCAGCACCTACATTACATTTGATATAAAAGGTAATTTCATCTAACATAGGATCAACATTAGCTAGAGATATTTCATCTTTTTTAACTGTGATCAAATCTGAAAATTCTCTGTCCATAAGTGAAGTATAAGAAGAATTAGTACCTACACCTTTTTCACTGAGGTCTTCTTTTCCAAGGGATGACAAACATTTACCTATAACTTCTTCTTCATAAAGAAAAATATTATCCAAATTGTTAAGAAATCTTTGAGCCTACAAAATTTCAACATCTTGATTCCTCCCTTTCTCAACATTTATTCTAGCATCATTTTTTTCTAAGAAGAGGAGACGAGCCATCATCAATTGGCTGGGAATCATAAATCTCAAAAAGAACATTGTTTCTAACCTCATAATCTTTATCATATTGAATCGACAAGTATATTGCATTGACTTCACTCCAAGTGATCCCATCTACTAGTTTTGTGAATTGTTCCTCCATTTTGGTTGCTGTTGCACTATTCTTTTTAGTTGTAGTAATAAATAATTCTTTTTGGGAAATATTCTCACTATCAACATTTGAATGAATGGTGAGTGCATGTGTCTTATGAAAATCATCTTTTGAAAACATGGGATCAAACTTTATTGGAACTGTACCCTCTTCCTTTGCAAGAATGAAATATTCATTAAGAAAACATGTGGAGGGGAAAATATTTACACCACTTTTACATGCATGCATGCATCCCTTTTTCTGCTATCTCATTTCAATGATCATTTCATCAAAGAATTCATAAAAACTAGAATTTAGACCTTTGCCCAAATCATGACAGAATGTGTTTGGATTTATCTCAGCAATGTGGCCTTCCTCATCTGTCACTGCACTAAGGAAATCATTTTCCTTTTCTTGTTCATCTTTACCCATGGGCTCTTGGATGTTGTCTTGATCATTGAAGACATAATAGATGCAAGAAATGAAGTGAGAGGATATAACAGAGGGCTCTTCATCATCAAATATAAATTCTTCGTTCAACCTTGCCACTCTTCTTTCATACTCCTGTAGATCTTTGAGTTTGTGGAACCATGCATAGAGGCTTCTCCATAGTAACGTAGAGGTCTGATCATCTTCACAGCTGACATTATTCCTTACATCCCAGGAGATGTTTTCTTTCAAACTATCCAAGAACTCATGAAAAACTTTGTCATGCATTTGATAGATTTTGATAAGGGTGGGATTAGGCCTTGTCCTTTTCATGATATTTATAACCGGCATGGTCATCAATAGAGTCTCCAATCTCCTACACATAGAGATACTTCAAAAATAATAGAGGAAATATATGCAACACTAGCCTTCGATTCCTTTCCCAATAGAGTCGCCAAAAATATGTTAGTGAACAGATTTGTCTTATAAAAAAACCCTTTCAAAATAACTCACAAATGCACAAACAAGAAGACAAAACTCTGCAACTAACAGTTGGGACACTTGCAATGGTTATGTGCAAGCACTCTCTGAATTTTGATGTGAAGTTACAACTCCCTTCATTGGATTTGCAATGAATAGAATCAATGGTATTCCTTTAACTGGAAGGCACAGAAGGCGAGAAACCATCTATCCATAAACATGAGATAGATACGACAATTTACAAATAGGTAAATACAAACTGAGAACTCAAAGATTCCCAGCCCACCACTTACAAACAATATATTGAAAGAAAGATTAAGATTTATTTCAGATTATGTGATACATGAAATTCAAAGATTTCTTTGTATACATGAAAATACATTAGTAGCTGGAATTTATCAAAAGTATCTGCATTAAAACAAAGTTTAATAGAAATATAAATAAATCCTACCAAACTCAAAGATTTCAAATGTATTACATCTACCCTCTGATACAGAATGGTATCCAAAAGATAACCATTTCCAACTACACAGAAAACTAAATCTGAAAATAAAAAATGTATTCCTTTCTCCCTCTCCAATTACAATTGAAAACAACAAATAAAAACCCTCTGCCTGCAACACAAAGCCTTCAGCCAAAGGCGGAATCTAGAACCCTCACCTTCTCCTTTCCTGGCATATTTATCTCCTTTCCCTGATGATGTTTGTAGTTATAGTAACTGATTCTTGATACTACTTCCACTTACTCTCTTTAATCTTTTTCTTTCTTTCCGATAACATTCCTCACCTTTTTAATTTGATATCTTCATAAACTATATATTCAAAGTTTTTAAATATATAATATTTATAAACTATGGGTTATTCATTTATATAATTATTGATACTCCTGAGGCTCATTTCTTCTATGCTCCAAGCAATGACCTTTCTCTACTAAATCTTGACATATATTTGAATAGATAATCATAAGTTTTTTCATTACTTCTATGTACCCATAATCATTGTTTCAGACCTTTGATGCTACTAATTTTTTACATCCCAATATATTTTGGCACCTTCACCTTGCAGCAATAGTAGTAGTGCTCTCATATTGCATTCTTTATTTTTGCACACATTACCTATCTTCTTTTTATGTCTAATATTTTTGTGATAACCTTATGTGTCTAGTATGTGTTCATGGTAATGTAGTGTTTATATTTGTGGCCTTTATATCTAATTAGCATGAAGCTAATAGTAATATTGTAAGTATTGTTACAAGTGTTGGCTTTTTAGTAAATTAGGTTGATGAATTTGTTACTATTTTTTTTTACATTGTGATAAATTATCAAAATATCTAATCCACAATTATGTCTAGTCATCTAATGTGTCATGTCTTGGAGCATATCTAGATTGTTTTTTTTTCTTAATTGAGTTTAGTGCATTCAGTAGTCGTCACCTATTGTCAACTAAAACACCTATAACATTTTTTCAACATTTCACGATATCTTTTATGTAAATTCTTCAGCATTTTTCTCTAACACTCATGAGGCTATTATAATGTCTCTTTTTTCAGCTATAGAATCATTGCAATTTTTTTTTGAAATTATTTTAACAAACACATGCAATTACTATATAAGTAAGTAATGGTCATTTTATTATGTAAACAAGGGTAATCAATACCTATTTAATATAATGTGATATTTTTTTTTTCTTAAATATATTGATAAACTCAATGAAGGGTATAAAGGTAGGTTATTGCATTCATTTGAAGGATTTTCTGTGGGTATTGTGTGGATTCACTCCCTATCTATTGTACATGGAGTAAACTTGAAAGGAACATGAGATAAAAATTTAAACATTTTAAAGGTCACAAGTAACATACTTGTTATTTATGAAGAAAAAATAGATTGAGTTATCCATTTGAAAGAAAAAGAGGGAACCTTCACATGGTGAGTACTAAAATATTTGCTAAACAATGACATAGTTGATCATGTTTATCATGTACTAGTTGTTAGACAATTGGGCTCACTGCTTTATGCAATATTTTGAATGTGTTGTTTAGGGATCTTAATTATCATGGTGTATTTGAAAAAGTTGGAAACTCTTATTTTTATTGAAAACAACCTTTACTTAGCATGATGTTGAATCAATATTTTAATTATATCATGTTGTAGCTTGTTCATATATCTAATATTTTTATTTAATTTTAATAAAGTATTCCTTTCATGACTATATTTACTACCAAATAATAGAAAAGTGTAAATAAAAATGATTAAGTACTAACCAAATTAACAATAATATATAACTAAATTAAGGACAAAAAATATGACTAATGTAATGACTAAATATACGACTAAGTTAATGACTAAATATATTTGTATTTACTTATAATAAAGTATTCCTTTCATGACTATACTTACTACCAAATAATTGAAACCAGTAAATAAAAATGATTAAGTACTGAACAAATTTATGACTAAATATATAACTAAATTAAGGACTAAATATATGACTAAAGTAATGACTAAATAAATGACTAAGTTAATGAATAAATATATCACTAAATTAATGACTACCATGACTAAATAAATGACTAAATCAATGACCAAATCAATGACCATATTAATGACTAAATAAATGACCAGAAATAAATTATTAATACTCATGTGACTGTGTTTATTCATTTATATGCAATTTTACTAGTTTATTTAGTCACATATTTTTATTTTGTACTAGTATTAGGTGATTTTCTCATACTTGAGCACGCTAACACAGAAACCAAAAATACCACAAATAGTAGGAAAATAAAAATAGAACCATTAACCATATCAGTTTCTCTAATCACTTGTGGATATCTCAGAGAAATATAAGAACATGAATCAAGATAAATCAATAAAAAGGTAATACTTACATAGAAAAATTTTCAACAACCATATTTTTATTTCTCTTCGTTAAGTGTTTGATATGATGATTACATTGATGATGATGATGATGATGATGATGATGATGATGATGATGATGATGATGATGATGATGGTGATGACTTCTTTAAAGAACGAGGTACCCCGTATAAGACTAACCCATTTGGTTTCAAGTGTATTGATGCTTTGTATAAGACATGACATCCATATGACAAAAATGATTGATAATAATTAACTAATAGAGAAGATAATGTTATTTTAACTAAGGACTAGTTGATAAGTTTGTCGATTGATGTGTGATTTGTGAAGCTCAGACTCATAGTCCATTTTGCATTTGTCTAATGTCTGTCATAATAAAAGGATTGATTTATTGGTGACGAGAAGGACAATATTTTTTTGGGAATTTTTTTTTTTTTATAAGTTTTAGGTGAACTTTCTAGATTTTTTTATTATTTTTAAGGACTTTTTAGGCAATTATGTCATAAGTGTACCCCTAGTCTAGACATGGGAAAAATATATTATGAGATTGGCATAATGGAATAAATTATGAAAGGCGTGATGGACCAACTCATGGGAACACAATGGACTTGAATCATAAGGACAATATGGACTACCTCGTGGAGATGTAACCGACTAAGTCATGGAGACATGGGTTCATAAAATATTGAATTCTAGATCCTTGGTGATATTACAAGATTCTTATGGAAATAGATGTAATGGACGGATGTATGACAATGGACAAACAATTGGGTTAGAGAGAATGACAGTAGATAGTGGAGCAGAAATCTCTACACATGGCGCTTGATTCTTGGTTTTCACTAAGGTACTTGCCTAAGGTGCCACGGAATTGGTTTTCACCATAGTATGACTTATTTCTCTTATATTTATATTTTTTGGTGTCACTCAAGATGCCTATCTTTGAGGTTTCCACCTAAGTTGTGAATTTTTTTCTTTTTCATTTTGATTTGTATTTTTTACCTTTTAAAATCTTTTATTTTTATTTTTATTTTTCATGACATTTTTGAAAGGTATTTTATAATATTCATGTGTATAACTTACACAAATGAAATTTATTGATAAGATCTAGCAATGGATCATGCCCAGGTGTAGATAAAATCTAGGAACCCCAACCAAATGTTGATGCAACAATGTAGGGCGTAAGACAATTTGGTTCAAACTTTCCTAGTTTCTCTGTTTCAACCAAGTTTCTCTCATTTTTCGTTAATACAATGTATCCTAATTCAAATAATCTAACACATACCTTCCTTTTCTATCATTTTCAAAGATAATTTTAACATGCTTATAAATTATTAATGGTATTTTGACATTTCTCATCCCAGAGTTCAAGCTTTTGTAGCCTATATACATGGTAATCTTACTCTAAGATGATATTCTATAGGGATACGTCCAAGGAAGGTACAACTTGACCTCCATTGGAAAAATGCTTTCTAATCCATATACTAGAGAATATAGTGTGGTTCTAGTGGGTGGATAGATGCTAGTACAATATACCCATAAGTTAGGATTGAGTTTGAGGTTCTTGTCAAGACCATCATCGTTGACAATATTCTTAAGGATTTTTAATATAGTTTTATTAGATGCCTCAACTTGACTGTTACTTTTTAGGTAGTATAATGAGGCAATGTGGTGGTGGATATGAAACTTATCATAGAGTTCATAAACATCTTTATTTTTAAATTGGATAACTTTATCAGTGACTATGGAAAGTGGCACTCCATACCGACAAATGATGTAGTTAATGATGAACTTATATATTATCTTACCAGTAATATAGGTTCTTGGAAATTGATTCTATCTAACTTGTCAACTACTCAGTGGTAGAGATTATGAACTTATAACCATTGGAGATTGAGGGATGTATTTTTCCAATGAGGTAAAGTCCCAACTATGAAAAAAGCCATGGAGACGTGATCAATTACAATTCTTGAGTTGTCACGTGTATTAGATCTTTGTGTATCTGAAATTTTTGGTAGTTTTGTATAAACTATAATGATATTTTTCCATGGTAGGCCAATAATACCCAATCATTAGGAGCTTCTTTCTCAGAGTAGGTCCACTTTAATGAGTTCCTTAAAAATCTTTATATTCTTCACTTAGGTTTTTTTTTTGCTTCTTCCACATTAAAATATTCGAGGAGAGTTCCACCTAGGATTTTCATATATAGGGTGTCACCAATGATAACGTATTACAAAGATTTCCTAATAAAATTTTAATATTTTTTATGGGAAAAATAGGAAGTAAGTAATGGTCATGCAAATAGGCACATATATCAAGATACTAAGGGGAACTACGTCCAATAATTTTACACACAAACTTACATAAGGGGACTTCCAAGGAAGGGACCATATTTTTCTCTACTAATAAGTTATAGTGTGTGATGTTATTAGGAATAACAAGTAAAAATCCTATTATGCCTATTACATCATGTGCTTTATTTTTTATTTTAGACATTTGTTGAAAGACAATGTGGTCAAAGTATTTCTTGAAGTCATCTACCATTGTCTTGTAAGGTATCAACTTTTCATCTTCATTCATGTTGTCATTATTAACTTTCTTTACGATTAAATGTGAATCTTCATAGACATGACAATCTTTAATCTTTCATTTAATAGTTTTCTTATGAATTGTGAGAAGATCATTTTACTCCACCATGTTATTAGTACATACAAAGTTAAACCTCTTATTTGTACCTATAAATGTCATTGTATACTTTGTACCAATTAGAAATATGTCTTCATCTAAAAATTCTAAAAAAATGGGATGAGTTACTAGGACAAGTGCATTAGCCAACTGATATGCTATTGCTTGTACCTGAATCATCTAGCGTAGGAAAAATAAATTATTAGAAATATAAAAAGATGGAAAATAATCATGCAACAGCTCTTATGTTAGATTACAATTTATTTTAAAAAAGACAACAAGGTCACAAAAAAAAAGTGAATTTTGCATTGATTACTCAAATAATGGAAAATAATAAGTCGCAAACATTTGAACAAGCTAAAGAAAAATAAGAGTGGATTTAAGAAATGAACAATAGAAGTAATTGAAAGGATTAACACATAGGATATGGTTCAGTTAGCTCTTAGTACAAAAATTATTGGTACAAGATTGGTGTACAAAACAAAGTATAAATTTGATGACAACATTGACAAGAAGAAGGCTAGATTGGGAGCCAAAGGGTATGTTCAACAAGCTGGAATTGATTACACTGATAAATTTACACATGTATCATGAATAGAGACTATCGAATTGGTCTTTGCATTTGTAGCTGAGTAGAGTTGGATAGTTTATAAAATAGATGTGAAGTGTAATTTCTTGAATGGATATATTGATGAGGAAGTGTATGTTTCACAACCTTTAGGTTTTGAAAGTCCTTCAAAAGAACATTATGTTTACAAATTAAAGATGGTCTCAAGAAGGCACTAAGAGCATGGTATTCAAGGATAGACTCACCCATATAGTTAAAAGGTTCATGATGAAGTCACTTAGATACAAATGTTTATATTACAAGCTGAGATAAATATATATTTTTTATCTTAGTTCTCTATGATGATGATCTTATATACATAGGAAATAATTCAGCTTTATTCTGAGAATTTAGAAAATCCATTATTATTGAATTTGAAATGCTAGATTGGGGACAAATGCACTACTTTCTTGGTATAGGAAAAATGAAATATTTAGGTCTTAGGAAAAATAATTTTCAAATATCCTAAAAAAAATTGGATGAAGAGTTGTAAACCAGTAGCAACACCTGTTGAAGTTGGAATAAAATTTTATAATTTAGATGTGTCAGACCTAGCGAACCACACTCTATACTAATAACTTATTAGAAATTTGATCTACATAACTACTACTCATCCAAATATGACATATGTAGTGATTTTAGTCTTGAGGTTCATGTTAGAGCCTCAGGAAACACATTAGAGTGTGGTTAAAAGTATTTTTAGATATATTCAAGGAAGATTAAGCTATGGTCTAAAATTTGAGCATTCAGAGAATGACTTATTGGTTTGCTATATAATTTCAGATTGGGTAGGTTTTGTAGATGATAGGAAGTCTTATTCTAGTTACACTTGTAGCCTTCATTCTGCAATATTCTCCTTGAAGTCCAAAAAACAACCAACTATCTGAATTTCTACATTAGAGGCCAAATACAAAGCTACAACATCAATTGTTGGTCAAATTGTATGGTTGAGAATGACAACATAGAGTAGAAAGAGCATTTTTTGATATCTTATTCAATCTAAAAAAATGCGTTTAAATGGGTTGTACATGTTGGATGATATCAATTTTGGTTACTTATCATGTTGTTGATATTCATGTTTTGTCACTGATGTCAACATATATTTCTGTGGAGAAGACAGACTCGCTACTTGACTGGAAGGAGTGTACGAACACTGTATGGATGAGTCAGAATGATTGAAGTTGGATTTATGCAGAAGGATTTGTGTTGACCTTATTCCTAAGTTCACTTGGATTTATGTTGCATATTGTGGATGTTACAATTAATTTGGTGAAGACTAGTTTTTGGACTGTAACTGTGATTCTAGGTAGAGCAGGTCTCTGTGTTTCGGGTATATCTTTGTGGTGAAGATATTTTAAATGATGTGAGCTTACTGGTGGACAATTGACATATATTAGAATAATGGGTTGAATTTTATTATTGTTTGACTACTGGTGACGTGAGTTGTGGCGTGTATTCTGGACAAGACCTATTGGTTGCGTAAATTCAGATATGTAGCATGTGAAATTAATTGTGAGCATGAATTGTGGATCTGGAAGTATATGTGATGGATTGTAAATGATATTTACTTTTTATAGGTATCATGTGTATCTTAACAAGGGGTCAAATAATTATTTGTATATTAGAAAGCCCTAATTGGCCGACCTAATTAATTATTTATGTATTAGGAAAGCTTAACTGGCTGACCTAATGAATTATTGTAGGAGGGTATATATGAGTGTTCTTTTATTTTGAAAATATGTGACAGAGAAATAAAAGGAGAAGAAGTGAGAAGCTATGAAGCTTGTTTGGCTATTGGATGTAGAACAAAGTTTATGAGAAGAATAATTCATTGGAACTAACCAAGAAAAGATAGCTGCTATTAGATAGTTCACTGGATTGTGTTTGCTTTATACACTTGATTCAGATTGTAAATCCTTGAGGGTGGCTTTAACCTTCTTTGGGAAGTGTGCCTTGGAAATGAGCCTACTATTTTCTTTAACTCCTAATAGGGTCTGTCTCCTAATAGGGACTGTGTACTGTAATGTTATAAACAAGCTCCTAACAGGGCTAATATCTTTTAACAGGGATACTATACTCTCAGTACATTATTTGTGGGTGTTAATTCCCACTAGGGTTTTACCTTAAACACGGTTTCCTTGACAAAAATATTGTGTTATGGTGTTGGAATTTACTTTGTTATCATTTACATTTGCAAATTTGATTTATAAAGTTTAAAATTTAGTAATAATCTATACTACAACTGATTCACCTCCCCCCTCTCAATTATCTTGTGGACTGTTATTCCTTACAATTGGTATCAGATCTACTGGTCCTTAGAGAGAAAGTTTAATAGCTTGAGGTGATCCTAAAGATGACTTACTACAGGAAGGATAGTCCAAAGTTTGATCCTGAAAACTTTGACAGTTGGCACAACAAGATGAGATTACACTTGCTATGTCTGGCAATTGATTAATGGATGATAGCAAAGAAGAAATAAAAAGTAGCAACTGGAGATGAATTAGAGAAATCCATTGTAGATGAAAATAATTTATTTTCATGCAATATGGTTTCAAGGGAATCTTTTATTATCGCACTATCAGAAGGAGAATTTACTGAAGTAAAAGACTTGGAATCTGCACATGAAATCTAGACAAGACAGGAAACACTATATGTTGGAGACAAGTTTACAAAGAAAGAAAAAGTTACAAAACTGGAAGACAAAGATAGAATCACTAAAGATGAGAACATCAGAACATATGCACTGAGAATTACTGAAGTGGTTACTGGCATTAGGAACTCTAGAGAAACTTACAATGAGGAAGAAGTGATTGCAAAGATACTCAGATCTTTAACACCTGCATATAGAACTAAATTTCAGGCTATAGAGGAGATCATACCTTTGAGACTGAACTTCACCAGAGAGACATTGATTGGAAAGCTAACTACATTTGAGGTCACAGAATTGGGAGACACTTTACCTAGAGTTGAGTCATTATTCAAGGCAACCGTGCACGAGAACAAAAAAATCTTACCTAGAAATGCAAGCACAAGTAGTAGTGACTTAAGAGAAGAACTTGGAGCCTATGCTGATGAAAGGGAAAAAAAACAAGAAGAAGAAAGGAAGCTAGATGAATTTATGGCACTAATTTCTAGAAGAGAAAACAGAGGTAACGATAAATTTGAGGGAAAATTACCTTTGAAATTTTTTTCATGTACCAAGATTGGTCATTTTGCATCTAGATGTCCAACAAGAATTCCAAAGCACAAACCTAAGTTTTTTCAAGTCTAAGTACTCAAAGGAAAAGGAATGTTATTATTCTAGTGAGGGTATATTTGATGATGAAGATGATGACTATGATGAAATTGGATTTATTGCTATTAAGGATGTTTAACCTATGCATGAAGAAAAATCCTTAGTATCCCGAGTTGTAAATAAATCTAAATGGGTCATAGATATTGGTTTTTCACATCATATGACTGGAGACAAAAACAAGTTTGTGAGTTTGAAAAGACATGATGGTTGTGTTGTTAGATTTGGTGACAATACTCCTAAAATTATTGTTGGAGTTGGATCTATTTCTTTGGATGGAAAGACTAACACTGACAATGCATTACTTGTTGATGGACTTAAGCATAATTTGTTGAGTGTTGGACAGCTAGTGGACAAGGGTTATCAACTAAACTTCCTTAATGATAAATGTTCTATCAAGAGTAAAACAAGAGACTTGATACCATTTGGTACTAAATCCAGAGGTAATGTATTTGAACTGAACACATCTGAAGCTTCTTGTTTTATTATGAAGGTTGATGACAGTTGGTTATGGCACAAATGATTTTTTCATTTTAATTTTGATACCATTGTGAAGGAAAGTATGACAAAAGTAGTAAGAGATCTACCTAGAATTGTAAAGCCATCTAACACTATGTGTAGAGAATGTGTTATGAGGAAACAAACTAGAAGCACTTTCAAGAGCAAATCTTATTCAACAAAAGCAAAATTGAATCTAGTGCATATAGATTTGTGTGGTCCTACAAGAACAAGATCATACTATGGTGAAAGGTATTTTATACTTTTTTTTATGACTTTTATAGAGTGGTGTGGGTTACATATTTGAGAGACAAATCTGAAGCATTTGACAAGTTCAAGTTATTCAAGGCAAAAGTTGAGAATGAATCTGGCTTAAAGATGAAATGTTTGAGATCAGACAGAGGAGGAGAGTTTACATCAAAGCTATTTAATACATACTGTGAAGAAAGTGGAATACATAGACAAACTTCATCCCCTAGAACTCCACAACAGAATGGGATAGCAGAGCAAAGAAACATAACCATATTAGATGATGCAGGGAATATGTTTTTGGAAGGACATGTGTCACATGTTCATAGGAGAGAAGCAATTGGTGCTACTGTGTACACATTGAATAAAATTTAGATGAAAGAAGGTACAAGTAAAACTCCTTATGAATTATGGTTTGATAATACACCTACTGTGAAATATTTTAGAATATTTGGAAGTAAATGTTATATCAAGAGAGATGATGAGATACGCAAGTTTGATGCTAGAAGTGATGAAGGAATATTTCTTGGTTATTCCACTAAAAGTAAAGCATATAAATGTTTCAATCTGAGATTGAGGAAATTGATTAAAAGCTCCAATGTGAGGATAGATTAAAAGTTTCAAATTCAGGAAAGGATATATGATTGTGGTCAGATAACATAAACAAAAGAGGTTTATGTTGAACCTGAAGGACCTTTGATGATCAAGAATGAGAGTGAAGAAGAAGAGTTCGGACTGAAGCTATTGAGATATTGAAAACACCGAGGTATGTCAAGAAGAAGCATCGTGAAGATCAAATTATTGGTGATGAAAACAAAGGGATGATGACTAGATCCAAAGCTAGAGTTGAAATTTGTTTGATTTCTCAAGTCGAACCAAAGATTACTGATGAATCATGTAGATATGAATCTTGGACTAAATCTATGGAAGAAGAACTAGAAAAAATAAATAAAAATAATACTTGGGAAATGGTTCCAAGACGTAAGAACAAAATTGTGATTGGCACTAAATGGGTTTTTAGAAAAAATATAGATGAAAAAGGCACAATGGTAATAAACAAGGCTAGTCTGGTATGTCAAGGCTACTCACAATAAGAAGGTATAGACTATGAAGAAGCATTTTCTCATGTTGCTAGATTGGAAGCTGTAAGACTATTCCTTACTTATGCTGCACATAAAGACTTTAAAGTGTATCAGATGGATGTGAAGTCAACATTGTTGAATGGTGATCTAGAAGAAGAAATGTATATTGAGCAACCTGATAGTTTTCCTTTGATAGATGATGAAAACATGGTTTGCAAAATAAAGAAGGCACTATATGGACTAAAATAAGCACCAAGGGCATGGTATGCAAGAATGGACAAATATCTACTTTGTCTTGGTTTTAGAAAGGGTAATGTAGACAGTAATTTGTATTTGAGAACTAATGAAGATGGAATCTTAATTATAGAAGTTTTTGTTGATGATATCACTTTTGGAAGCAATGATAAAATGAGTAAGAAGTTTTCTAAAGAAATGGAGAATGAATTTGAAATGTCAATGATTCATGAGATGAAATTTATTCTAGGTTTGCAAATTAATCAGAGTAAGAATGGCATTTTTATATCTCAAACCAAGTATCTTAAGGAAATGTTGAAGAAATTTGGAATGGAAGATTGTAAACATGTGGGAACACCTATGGTGACAAGAAACAAACTAACTAATAGTGATGAGACTCAAAGTGTTGTCCAGACTAAGTACAGATCAATGATTGGAGGTCTACAATATCTAACACACACTAGACCAGATATTACCAATGCAGTTGGAATTGTGGCTAGATATTAGGCAAACCCTAAAGAGACACACTTTGCTACTATAAAAAGAATTTTCAGATATTTGAAAGGGACAGTAGAATATGGATTATGGTATGAAAAATTTGATGATTTTACATTGTGGGATTTTACTAATGCTAATTGGGCAAGTAATGTGGATGACAAGAATAGTACAAGTGGTGGTGCATTTTTCCTTGGGAAAAGGCTGGTTTCTTGGTTTAGAAAGAAGTAGAACTATATTTCTCAATCTAATGCTGAGTCAAAGTATGTTGCTGCTATAATAAACTATACACAAGTCGTTTGGATGAAACAAATGCTGAAGGATATTAGAATAATTTCCAAAGAACTAGTGGTTATCCATTGTGATAACACCAGCATAGTGAATATGTCAAAGAATTCTATAATGCATTCAAATACTAAACATATTTCTATTAAGTATCATTTCTTGAGGGAGAAGGTAGCAGATAAAGAAATTAAATTGGAGTATATTAGCACCAAGGGACCAGATAGCATATATATTTACTAAAACTTTTCCAAAAGATGCTTTTGAATATCTCAGAGGCATGATTGGGGTCATGGCCCCTCCCATTGGTAACTAAAATGATGCAAATTTGCATTAGTCAAGTGGATCTCAGAGTTATATCATTCTTTGGACTTGATGTATGGATCTACTCCTTAGGGGGCTTGATCGTAGGAGAATACTATGGAGTACATTTGGGTGATCTTGCACCTAGCTGATTGGACATGAAGATTTGAAAAATCTACATCTTACATAAGACTATAGATGAGTTATGGCACCCTTTTCTATTGCTGCCAAAGGGGAAGGAATCTATGTGAAAATCCCTACTTTTTTGGGGAGATTTGTGTTGAGGATATTGAGAAGATTGTATTGAGAGAGAATACTTTTGGGTTAATACATATGGATTTTCCCATATGTTGCCATCAATGCCAAAGGGGAGATTTTTGGATGATATCAGTTTTGGTTATTGATCATGCTATTGATATTCATGTTTTATCACTGATGTCAACATATATTTATGTAGAGAAGACAGACTGGCTACTTGACTGGAAGGAGTGTACAAACACTGTACAGATGATTTAGAATGATTGAAGTTGGATTTATGCAGAAAGATGTGTGCTGACCTTATTGTTAAGGTTTCTTGGATTTATGTTGCATATTGCAGATGTTACAGTTGATTTGGTGAAGACTCATTTCTAGACTGTAACTGTGATTTAGGACAGAGCAAGGTTCTGTGTTTCGGGTATATCTTTATGGTGAAGCTATTTCAGATGCTGCGAGCTTACTGGTGGATATCCGACATATAATGGAATAATGGTTTGAGTTTGATTATTGTTTGACTATTGGTGACATCATCTGTGGCATGTATTCTAGAGAAGACCTATTGGCTGGCCGACTTCATACATGTAGTGTGCGAAATTATTTGTGAGCATGAATTGCGGATCTGGAAGTATATGTGATGGATTGTAAATGATGTTTACTTGTTATAGGTACCATGTGTATCTTAGCAAGGGGTCAAGTAATTATTTGTATATTGAAAAGCCTTAATTGGTCGACCTAAATAATTATTTGTGTATTAGGAAAGCTTAATTGGCCGACCTAATGAATTATTGTAAGAGGGTATATATGAGTGATCCTTTATTTTGAAAAGATGTGACAGACAAAGAAAATGAGAAGAAGTGAAAAGCTGTGAGGCTTGTTTGGCTGCTAGATGTAGACCAAAGTGTATGAGAAAAATACTTCATTGGAACTAACCAAGCAAAGCCAGTTGCTATTAGATAGTTCAATGGATTGTGTATTTTCTTTATACTCTTGATTCAGATTGTAAATCCTTGAGGGTGACTTTAACCTTCTTTGGGTAGTGTGCCTTGGTAGTGAGCCTACTATTTTCTTTGACTCCTAACAGGGTCTATCTCCTAACAGGGATTGTGTACTATAATGTTGTAAACAAGCTCCTAACGGGGATAATATCTTTTAACAGGGATACTATACTCTTAGTACATTATTTGTGAGTGTTCATTGTCACTGTGGTTTTACCTTTAACAGGCTTTCCTCGACAACAAATTTTGTGTTATGGTCTTGGCATTTACTGTGTTATCATTTACATTTGCAGATTTGATTTTTAAAGTTAAAAGTTTAATAATCTATACTACAACTGATTTGCAAATTAATCAGAGTATGAATGACATTTTTATATCTCAGACCAGGTAGCTTAAGGAAATGCTGAATTTTTTTTGGAATGGAAGATTGTAAACCTATGGGAGCACCTATGGTGACATGAAACAAACTGACTAATAGTGATGAAACTCAAAGTGTTGTTCAAACTAAGTATAGATCAATGATTGGAGCTCTACAATATCTAACACAAACTAGACCAAATATTACAAAGACAGTTAGAATTGTGGGTAGATATCAGGCAAACCCTAAAGAGACACACTTTGTTTCTGTAAAAAGAATTTTCAGATATTCGAAAGGGACAATAGAATATGGATTATGGTATGAAAAATATGATGAATTTATATTGCAGGCTTTTACTAATGTTGATTGGGAAGGTAATGTGGATGACAAGAAGAGTACAAGTGGTGGGGGATTTTTCCTTGGCAAAAGGATGGTTTCTTGGTTGAGAAAGAAGCAGAACTGTATTGCTAAATCTACTATTGAGTCAAAGTATATTGCTGCTGCAATAAACTGTACTCAAGTCATTTGGATAAAAAAAATTCTGAAGGACATTGGAATAATTTTTGAAGAACCAGTGGTTATCCACTGTAATAACACTAGCACATTGAATATGTTAAAGAATCCTGTAGTGCATTCAAAGAATAAACATATTTCTATTAAGTATCATTTCTTGAGGGAGAAGGTAGCAGATAAAGAGATTAAACTAGAGTATATTAGCACCAAGGAATAGATAGTAGATATATTTACTAAACCTTCGCCAAAAGATGATTTTGAATATCTCACAAGCATGCTTGGGGTGATGGCCCCTCCCAGTGGTAACTAAAATGATGGAGATTTGTATCAGTCCAGTGGATCTCAGAGCTATATCATTCTGTGGACTTGATGTATGGATCTACTTCATAGGGGGAGTGATCGCATGAGAATACTATAGAGTATATTTGGGTGATCTTGCACATAGCTGATTGGACATGAAGATTTGAAAAATCTACATCTTACAGAAGACTACAGATGAGTTATGGCATCCTTTTCTATTTTTTCCAAAGGGGGAAGGAATCTATGTGAAAATCCCTATTGTTTTTGGGAGATTTGTGTTGGGGATATTGAGAAGATTGTATTGAGAGAGAATACTTTTGGGTTGATGCATATGGATTTTACCATATGTTTCCATAAATGCCAAAGGGGGAGATTGTTGGATGATATCAGTTTTGGTTACTAATCACGTTGTTGATATTGATATTTTGTCACTGATGTCAATATATATTTCTGTGGAGAATACAAACTAGCTACTTGATGTGAAGGAGTGTATGAACACTATACGGATGATTCAGAATGATCAAAGTTGGATTTATGCAGAAGGATGTGTGCTCACCTTATTCCTAAGTTATCTTGGCTTTATGTTTCATATTACGGATGTTATAGTTGCTTTGGTGAAGATGAGTTTCTGGACTATAATTGTGATTCTGGATAGAGCAGGTCTCTGTGTTTCGAGTATATATTTCTGGCAAAGATATTTTAGATGATGCAATCTTACTAGTGGAAAACTGACATATTTTGGAATAATGGGTTGAGTTTGATTGTTGTTTGACTACTTGTGACGTCATCTATGGTGTGTATTCTCGAGAAGACCTATTGGCTACCTGACTTCAAACATGTAGCATGTGAAATTAATTATGAGTAGTAATTGCAGATCTAGAATTATATGTGATGGATTGTAAATGATGTTTACTTGTTATAGGTACTATGTGTATCTTATCAAGGGATCAAATAATTATTTGTATATTTGAAAGCCTTAATTGGCTGACCTAATTTATTATTTGTGTATTAGGAAAGCTTAACTGGCTAA
This sequence comes from Thuja plicata, assembly GCA_018584345.1. Classification (NCBI taxonomy): domain Eukaryota; kingdom Viridiplantae; phylum Streptophyta; class Pinopsida; order Cupressales; family Cupressaceae; genus Thuja; species Thuja plicata. The sequence continues at coordinate 63,205 of MU226388.1, forward strand.
CCTAATAAATTATTATAAGAGGGTATATATGAGTGATCTTTTCTTTTGAAAAGATGTGATAGACAAAGAAAATGAGAAGAAGTGAAAAGCTGTGAGGCTTGTTTGGCTTCTAGATGTAGAGCAAAGTTTATGAGAAGAATACTTCATTAGAACTAACCAAGCCAAGACAGTTGCTATCAGACATTTCAATGGATTGTGTATTTTCTTTATACACTTGATTCATGTTGTAAATCCTTGAGGGTGGCTTTAACCTTCTTTGGGAAGTGTGCCTTGGCAGTGAGCCTACTATTTTCTTTGACTCCTAACAGGGTCTATCTCCTAACAAGGACTGTGTACTATAATGTTGTAAACAAGCTCCTAACAGGGCTAACATCTTTTAACAGGGATACTATACTCTCAGTACATTATTTGTGGGTGTTAATTCCCACTGGGATTTTACCTTTAACGGGGTTTCCTCGACAACAAATATTGTGTTATGGTGTTGGCATTTACTGTGTTATCATTTACATTTGCAGATTTGATTTACAAAGCTTAAATTTTAATAATCTATACTATAACTGATTCACCCCCCCTGCCTCTCAGTTTTCATGTGGATTGTTATTCCTAACAGTACATAAGGTTACAAATTATTAATATATTTAGTAATAGTAAGAACTTACAGCTAAACCTAATAATTGATGCAATAATGCCAACATTCCCCCCCCCTATTACATTAATTAAAATAATAATGGAACATTGCAAGCATTTTAAATTCAACCCTTTTGGATTCTTTCATGAAGCACCTTCCCAAATCATACTCGCTATCTCAACACCAATCTTACTTCTTCAATGGATTTGATGACTATAGAACCTAAATCCATCTACACTACTCAAGAAATACTAAACTAACTACATTAGTGGATCTACTTACTGTAGAACCTGAAACCATCTATAGAGCATGAGTGTTCCCATCTCCCTTCACAATGAGATACATTTCCTCTGAAATTCCAAATCTCCTATGAGTGTGTCTAATGTGTCCTACGGTACAACACTTGAGACACCTTTCCTTTGAAAGTCCACATCTCCTCTGAGTGTGTCTAACACATCCTCAAGTGTTGTGGAAAAAATGTCTCCTCAGATGCACAAATGACCACAAACATACTTGCACATAATAATCCTTTCCTCCAAAAGTTCACATCATCTCCGATTGTGTCTAATGCCTCCTGAACTACTCTACAAATCAATAAAAAAACCTTACCCACCTTCCTTCTTAAAGGAACAATAATTATGCTAAGCCCCCTCTTCTCTTCAGGGACACAAATATGTCAAGATCCCTCTTAACTTCAGGGATGAATTCTCCAAGCCCCAAATTTTTAGGGATACAAATAGGTTTCTTCTTATGCTTTGAATCATCCTTGAGTGAGAAGATAGCCCGAGATAATAGAAAATCTCATGCCTCCAACCTCTAGTAATATCTTCTATTCCTTAAAGAAAACTATTTCATGAACTCATGCATTGTGAGGTGGGTATTCATCATTAGATTAATGTACTACAAAACCACAAAATATGTTTCACCTTCAGTTGCAATAAATTTTGTATTTTTCTCCAACTTTCCATCAATGAGATCTTTGGTTGACTGAATGCAATTCATCTACACATGTCCATTTTTCTAACAAAACAATGAAAACTTGATAGCATATTGCTTAGTAAGATCACCTTGGAATCATCATCATCAACTTTAGTGTTTACACCTCTAATATGATTACAAAGAGAATGAAATGTGTTTATATGTTGAACAATATTATCTCCGTCGTTCATCTTCGTCCTAAATAATTTATGCTTTATAGAAATTTTGGCAATATAAACTTGTGAACGAAACAAAATAATGAGCCCATCTCATATTTATTTTGATATCTTTGATTAATCAATGTGATTCAAATATGCATCTCATAAACTAAGACCAATTAGTTCCATAGCCCTACAGTCTTTATCCATCCACTTCATTTCTTCAACTGCATCTTGGGGTTTTCTAACATTTCCACTAACAATGTCCAATAAATATTTATCAAATAAAAGAAAATGTATTTTAATTTTCAATGTGTTAAATTCAAACCCTTTGAAGTTTTCAATCATAATTATGTTATCCATTATCTTTTTATGAAAACTAGATCAATTTTTTTTCTTTATAAAGGAACAGATTAAACCCTACCTGAAAAAAATATATCTATCTGTCATTCTCCCATGTTCAAATCTGCCAACTTCTGTCAATTAAGACCTAAATAGGATAAAAAAAGCTTCTTTGAAAATTTTACATGCCTTCTATCTGCTTTTTGTTCTATTACTTACATCATTTTTCAACACAATATATATTCAAGCAAAAAAACATAGTCTTTAATGACATGAAAAAATACTTATCTTCGTTGCAGTCCTACACAACCATGAACTTAATCATATTCTATAGAGACTTTAGTGAGGCAAATCTGACAAGTGAAGGTCATTGCACATAACCTCTCTGAGAATAATATGTATGTTTTTTGTGCCAATCAAGAGCAGCTTCCATAGACAAAGCATTCTAATCCATGATATAATTGCTAGCTTCTAATAGTGAATCATATCTTCCAAACCAGTTCCATAAAAAACCTTCTTCCAGTGGTTTGAACACAAAAAAGTATGAAATTTTCTTTGTAATATCCAACACATGAAATGTAAAATCTATAACAGTGCTCCTTCTTTGTTTGACATGATCTATGATAGGAGTTGTGCTCACCGACAAATCTCTAGAAAGATCCACGATAAAAAAAAATTACTCAACCACCTCCTACAGAAAAGAGGAAGTCAAAGCGATCAAGTTTCTAAAATCGATCTAAATTTGCAAGGTAATTTTTGGATTTGATTATGTAAGTTTTTTTATCATCAACATTTTGGATCACATTATAAGATCCATTATCATGATACAAAAGAGAAAAGGAGGATAATTTTATTCTCCTTTTTCTCTCCTACATCCTAATGATGGATCATGTAGTGTGATCCAAAATATTCATGATAAAAAATCTTACACAATCTAATCCAAAAATTATCTTGCAAAAAAGAGGAATTCAATTACATTGTAGGTCACACATTCTCTGAATAGAATAAATGCCAATGATGAGGCTCCAAATTTAGCATGGAAAGAGCCACCAACAGCAAGATCCATGCAACATATACTCCATAGAACACTCAGAAACCAAGAATCTTCACTCTGATTCATAGGGGTAGAAGATAAAACACTTATTTGATACCAAAAAGAGAATGCGGAGAAGAAAGAACATGTTTTGATATATTATTCAATAAAAAATACCTTTAAATAGGTTCTACTTACAGTTACAAATTGTTAATATTATTAATAACAGTAAGAAATTATATTTAAACCTAAGAATTTATGTAATTGCCCAATAAAGAAGACTACAAGAAGGCTTACACCAAATAATTTTTTTACCTACCTTAGTATATTGTGACAACAAGAGTGCTATAAAAATGACAAAGATTCTAGTATTTTCATAGTAGAACAAAACATAATAAAATGTAATACCACTACATCAAAGAATTCGTTCAAAAAAGTTTGATCAAAATTATGTACTGCAGAAATGAAAATAAAATGGTAGATATGATTACAAAGGCTCTAGCTCGGGAAAGGTTTCAGAAGATTAGAGATCTAATTTATGTTCTTCCAATGGTCATTATGGGGGACAATGATAGCAATATAATGCATATTGGGGGAGCCTTTATTGACTAATTATAATCCTTTTGAATTTGTAATCTCATAGTCATAATATGGTTGTGCATATTTATTACTGTAGTTGTAATATTGGTGAATATGGTTGAATTACATAATATTTTTTATTAAAGAGAAATTTGGTTTTACATTGTCTAAAAACCTAAAATTTAACATTAAAACAAAAAGAAAAAAAAAGTCTTAAACAAAAACCACCCACGACCCAGATGCTAAGAAGATGCTAAAAATCCCCAAGAAACACAGGGTGGAGCAATCCATCAAAACCACAAAAATGAAACCCAACACTATAATTTTTTTACAAGACTATCATTCTTTTGTTCATGATATTAGCATTGATGTTTATCACCTTCGTAATGATACTATCTACAGGATTCATACCCTTATCTTTGTTGATAAACTTCGTAGAAGGGTCTGGCATGGCCTTTTGTGTAGCCTCTATGTTAATTGTGATGTCCTCTAGAGGAACTCTACCTCTCTTTCAAGCACCTTCATCCATATTTTTAGCCTTCTTGGTCAACTTGATACTCAGCATGGGTGAAGGGGAATTTCCCTTGGAGACAACTTGGAATGCATGTTAATTAATCCTTCTAAGGCCATCATTGGTGTTGTTCATAGCTATTTTGAGCACTGTCACAATAACTGTCATATTTTCTTATACCCTTTAATAGTCGTCCAGTAGAGCTTTTATACATTTCTCATGGTCCTCTTAATCCATGAAAATAGGGAGATTTGATTATCCAACGAATTCTTTAGACTGGAAATACTTTTAGGATTAACCAACATAGAATAACCCATCTCCTTTAAAATAACCCTACCCCTATCTACAGATCAATATCCACATCCTCAGCGAGCTCATAAGACTTAGGTTGAGAAGGGATATTTTGACACCAAGAGGATTTCCTCTTTTCATAATAGAGGGGAGTCAAAAAAATCTTCTCTTTTCCACTAGCACTCGAGAAGGAAGCCCTAGCCACACCTTTACCTTTTATAATAGAACTAGGGTCCACAAAATCTGGGAAATATTATGGGTCTTCATCACGTAATAACAAAATTTTATTATGGCCCATGGGGGTAGGAAAAGGAATCTTTAACCTAGAAGATTAGGCGCCTTGCTTGTTATAGATATGAAAAACCTTGTCACCATCAGAATCCACATCCTCATCATTAGAAGATGTGTCACCGTAGTGCACCCTAATGTTCTTCTTATATTCAATCCCTGACTTAGCAATATGGTTTTTCTCAACATTTAAAGCCTTCATATACTCTATAATCAATAGTATCAAATCCTCGTGGAGTATGGGGGAAGCCAGACTTTTCTCATGAGCCCTAATACTATTATTTAGAGAAGAAACCAAAAAAAATAGTAGAGAAATACACTTGTGTCAAAAATGGTTCAAAATAATAAAATGGTAACTGAATATGCTATAGAATTTAGCGTCCAAGGTAAGGTAGCGCATGATAACCTCATTAATGTCACACCATCGCATGGGAAGGGAAGTATTATGAAAGCCCCCTTCAGTTTTTCTTCCTCACCTTCTCCCTTTCTCTCAGAATGAAGAATGATTCCACAACTTCACAAGCACACTTTTTGTCTACGTAGAATTTCTACCCTCAATCACAGTGGTGGAAACCTTGGCCACAAGTTCTTCATTTACTTCCAGTTCCAAGCCGTAGATACATAAAACCCCATCTTTCCAACCATGAACAAAAGTCTCAGTAACCAGAGCGTCGGCCCCATGGAGTTTCTCAATATACCGTGTCAGTCCACCCATAGAAATTTCACTCCACACCGACTGGATATTCTGCCACTTCTCATGGACAATGGGCAGAAGGGCATCACAAGCTTCTTAGGGAAGAAATCACAATGAAAATTATCATAACGAAAAAGTTCGATCACTCCATCATAAATGAGATCTTCCCGAGAAAACATTTTCGCATGTCATTTAGCATCATTTCCAAAAACACCTTAAGCATAGCTCTTTCCATCACCATTACGAAGTAACATTCTAAGATCCACTGGGATCTTATCATTAATATCCCATTCCCTTTTAAACTGCGAGCTAACTCCAATATTCACTAACCTATCGGCAACATAATTGCCCACACGGTACACATGAGAAAATATTTATTCATAAAAGTGCCTAAGCATCTCAAGACAATTTTTGATAATGAACCTAATCGTCCAATTAGGGTGGATAATACCTTTGAAATAATTGATAATGTTAAGAGAATTGCTTTCGAACAGACTTTTTTTAAACATCTCCCTGGCCATTTAAATACCTGAATATGCAGTGAAAGCCTCAGCAAAGTTGAATTCCATAATGTTACCTCCCTTCTTATTTTCTATTTAACAGATGTCCTGCAACTCATTTCTGTAAGACAATTTGAAGCTTTTACATATTTGTATATTTGTGATCAACTCTTAGATTCAGTTGCCTTCAAATAGAAGATTTCAAAATAATGAATTGGACAAGTTGTTAGATATATACATTGTAAGTTACAAAGCAATAAGAAGATAGATGCATCCGAAAAAACAGTCGTATGGCTTGCATCATTTTCTTGTGTTATCATAATTCTTTCGAGCAATTTTATCTCATTAATCAATAGATTCATTGTTCAGATAGAAAATGACTGATGCAATGTGTCCAAAATGCGGTCAAGACCATGTATAATCCCTGGGACAGTTAAAATCGAAATATAAGATGCAAGTCGTGTGGGCACCGTAATCATTCAAGTCCATGACAAGATTTTATTCCTTGTGACAATATAAACCATACTAGGCCTGGTACAAAGTTTCTTGCTATTGTACGATGGGTAAACTCTCTGCAGACTCATAAATGGGCTTGTTATTTATATGTCATCCTTGAATAAACAACTATTGTCAAGCTCGAATGATACATGATGTTATGCTGCTAGTCTGTCTTTTTAAGATATGAAAATGACAACAAAGTATGTAGATCACACTGACATTCTGTCAAGGTTTATTGCATGGTGTATTCGATAATTTTGATCATAAAGTTAAGTATGTTCTTAAGAGCATTAAATTGTGATTGAAAGAGCTAAACACATTGGTGTAAAATGATAATTTAAAACTAACATGTTGAAAAATTATAGAAGGGAAAGAAAATAATATAAAGTGTAAAGGGTATACAATAATAAGGGCTATCGGTCTACCATGAAGACATGATGCGTGATAAATGAGAATGTGACGGTCATAATATATTTCATAGCCATGCAAAGGTAGGGAATTCACATATTAAAGAGGAAATTATCTTTACTTGTTATAGTACCATCAACTACCATCAAGACAGATATGAAACAATAGAAAGTAAGCTAGGATGAAAGGCCATGAAATATTTAAGGGACAAGATAAAGTCAGAGTTCCATACAATAAGAATGAGCAGAGGTTAATTTCAAGAAGTCCATGATAGGGATCATTTGAAGCATCATAACCAGAAGAGTTTATGGAAGCTATTGCTCATTCAGAATCTAACAACAATCATTGTTGACCTACAAGATGATAGTCAGAACCTGACATGATGATGAGGGTGAAAAAAAATTATAGCATTGCGAATGATATTTCATGAGGATGATGAATTAATTGAGAGATAATGTTGACATTGAAAGAGAAGATAACAATCAAACATAAACATATGAACACGAATCATGGATGATGGTGCGAGTTTTGTAGAGGGCACTCAAGAGTCCATGTGACACTGGCTTCATGTGTTATAAGTCAATCATTGCTTGTAATGAGAGGCGGCATAAATGCTATGTCAAAGTGCAAATAAATGTATGTACACAGGTATATTATTTTACTGCTACATAAGAGTCTCGTTATAACAACAGATGAAAGTTGCAGTAAAGAAAATGAGAACATATTGTTGACAGAAAAATAAAATACAGAGTGATTGTGACTGCCCTTAGCTCTCAAAACAGAGAGAAATAGCTTAGAAAAGGAATACAATGTGCTTTATGGCTTGTGAGGGACAGATATGTGAAGGTTTGTCGGAAGCCAAACAGAAGAGACAAAGCGTTTTAAGGTAGATAGTTGAAGTGATGGACAGGAAATGTCAGGCACCAAATGCCAAAGGTACCTTTCTACCATTGAGAACAATCATGCAATGAAAATGATTTTAATGGGCATAATGAAATTATAATAGCTAGACTGATTGGTCATGGATAGTTTGACTATGAGAGCCATATCTAGCCCTAGCCAATGATTAAATTTTTTTTTGGGTAACTTATACTCATTCGAATGCATCAATGAGCAGTTTCGAGCTAATAAAAACCAGTTGATGTAGTTTGAAGGATATTGAAGAGGTGAATTCTAATTCACACGACCCCAGTAGGATTCTTTTTGTTGGTATAAAATATAATTTACACCATAATTCACTATAGGTTATGGTCAACCTCAACTTAATTAGTGGTCGCTAGTTAACTTACCTTACCTACTCTGTCTACTTTTTTAACAAATGTAGGAAATTCATACTATCTCATTTACTATGAATGGATGTACTTTAATCATTATTAATCATCCAATTACTTGTCAACAAGTCACTCTTTATTATTGTTTACTATTGTTTCAGTAATGCTTTAGGCTTCTAGTTGATTCCCCATGGTGCAAGAAGATAAGTTTGGAGCAGTATAATTCACGAAGATAAGTTTGGAGCAGTATAATTCACGAATGTATCTTCAGCCTAATTTGATTCATTTAGAAAAGGGGAAGATTCGGAATTTGGAAGACTGTTTCATAATATTGATGTTTGAGTTCTGATAATTTGTTTGAGAATATTTAAGATTTCTTTATATATTAATATTTTTTTCTATTTTTATATAATTATCCTTTTTTCCCTCCCTAAGAAAAAAGTCTGCCTCTGAAGCCCTTTCCTGTGTTAAATGCAATCAAATGGACAGTAATTTGTAAATAAATTTTAGGTAAAATTGTGAATTCAAAGTATAAACATGTTGCTGATAAAAATTTTGTTAGAGAAGTTTTAAATCATCTTTGTAGATAAAGGTGAAATTTGTGCATAAGTTGATAATATTATTCATAATTTTTTAAACTAACTGTGTGACTTTATATTGTCAATTATGTTTCTAGAAGCTATGCATAATAACACTATGGATTGTCAATGGGCCCTTGGTCTACTAGTGAGTTGACAGGTTCTAATGAGCTCACCAGGGATCAAGTCTTGTTGAGCCTACATCTAAACATAGATTGGAAAAAATATTTATTATAGATTATAGCAATCTTGTGTCCACATTATTTTGAGAATTATTATTGTAACTTCCCAATGTTGTTCAATTACAGCCAGAATCTGTTAAATATTTGCAGATCCTATTCTTTTCCACAATAAACGCAAATAATGTTAGAGATTTTGAGCATATTGTCAATTTTTTTCTTAATTTTTATTTGGACTAAGAATTCAGTAATTTGTAAATAAATTTTAGGTAAAATTTTGAATTCAAAGTATAAACATGTTGCTGACAAAAACTTTGCTTGAGAAGTTTTAAATCATCTTTTTAGATAAAGGTGAAATTTGTGCATAAGTTGAGAATATTATTCATAATTTTTTAAACTAACTGTGTGACTTTATTTTGCAAATTACGTTTCTAGAAGCTATGCATAATAACATTACAGATTATCAATGGGCCCTTGGTCTACTAGTGAGTTGAAAGGTTCTTAATGAGCTCACCAGGGATCAAGTCTTGTTGAGCCTACATCTAAAAATAGATTGGACGGTGAATTTTAGGAAATAAGTACCCTTAGTCCTTGTGTCTTAGCTGAAGAATTTCAGCCTAAAAATTTGATCTCGTTAAAAACAATATTTATTATAGATTTCATGAATTTTCGTTGAGTCTAGATGCTCTGGATGGGTTCACAATCTTCTTGGTAGGATTGGGTTTTGAACCAGCTACTCTATTTTACATGTTGTTTACTGTGTTTTAGTTTTTCAATTTTTAATATAAATCTCTCGGCCTCAGCCCTTAATCGATCAAAAAATAAATAAATAAAAGAATTCAATCAAATTTGGAGGAGATCCAACTTTATGTTGACAAGAAGAGCCAATATTTTCATATTCTCTATATATTTGTAAAGCTCTCTATAAACTGTTGTAGAAATTCCTTCTTAGTGGCGATAGACACAAATTTGGAGTGAAGACTCACACATACTTCTAATTTGGTTTAAATATATAATCTGGACCAGTCAATCTGTTATTTTTTCCTTTGTTGTACCACTTCATCTCTTGTTTTGGTACAGCCTGCCATCTCAAAGACATGGTTTTCAATTTATTTGATCACTTTTTCCGTTGTTATTGCGTAATTCCTGGCCATTTGACAGATTTGTTAGGAAAGCAACGGTGCGGAAACGCTTTCCGAATGCCAAAAAATAGGGGAATAAGCATCAACGAATTACAGAGATGTGCAGGTTAATCAAATTATAAGAACGTATCAAACACAAGACACAGAGAAAACAAAGATTTAATGTGGGAAACCCTTCCGGGAAAAAACCCACCACCCGAAACCCCGAGCAAACTTTTGTATTACAGTAAACGAAGTTTACATACAACTCTCCAGAATTTCACAGGCTCAGACTGCCTTTACAATCAACCTGGTTTCTTCAACTTACATTCAAACGAATTCTTGCAGCCATTAAAATAACCTGCAAATTCGTTACAGAATACCATAAATGGTTACAGGCAAAACAGTCTGCCAATCGTCTATCACACACGAATGCCTTCAATCATCCCTTCGGTGACACGGATGCTGTCTGGCACCACCATGCTGTTCGACACCACCGTGCTATCCGTGCTGTCTGACACCACCGTACATCTAAGATGTCCGTTCTGTGTGACACCACCGTACATCTGAGATGTCCATTTGGTCACCGTACATGTTGCATATTTAACGTCACCGTACGGAATAAACTATTTATCACCGTACGTGAAAACTGTGTTATCACCGTACATTTAACAAATTAAAATGACTTGTCACCGTATGGTAACTTACCTCCACCGTACGGTGAGGCTCATTCACCGTACGGTGCTCCTTTCTTCACCGACGCATATGGGTTTCCCGTACGGTGAGGCTCATTCACCGTATGATACTTCATACTTTGGTATATAACAATCTCCCACTTGACGAAGTACGAAGTCACGCAAGACAGCTAACAAGAGTCAGGGGTATTAAGCCCCATAGAGCTTGTGCACCATTTGGACTTAGCTGTGTCCACTGGCTTTGTCAATGAATCTGCAACATTCTCCCGAGTATCAACTTTTTCAAGATTTACCTTTCCATCTTCAATCATATCGCGTACAAAGTGATATTGTGCGTCAATTTTCTTTGTTCTGGCATGGAAAGTGGGATTCTTTGCCAAACATATTGCACTCTGACTGTCACAGAGAATTGTAATTCTTCTTGCATCATAACCAACATCCGAACATAAACGCTTAAGACAGACTGCTTCCTGACTCGCACGAGTAGCTGCCATGTACTCTGCCTCAGTTGTCGATAGCGCAACTACACTCTGTCATTTGCTCATCCAACTAATAGCACCACCAATCATCATGAATACATATCCACTGGTGGATCTTCTTGTATCAACGTCTCCAGCCCAATCAACATCCACATAACCTTGAATGCTAACCAATCTGTCAGACAAAATTGAGTTACCTTGATAACATAATGCGTACTGTGACGTACCCTTCAAATATCTCAGAACTCTTTTCAAAGCATCCCAATGTGACTTGCCTGGATTTGCCATAAACCAACTCAGTACTCCCACTGCTTGCGCAATGTCTTGTCTCGTACTGACCATTGCATACATAGGCTTCCAACAACACTTGCATAAGGTACCCGCTTCATGTCTTCAATCTCATCAGGAGATTTTGGACTGTCATTGACTGACAGCTTCGTTCCATGTAACATTGGAACTACCTGTTGCTTGCAGTCAG